>DF358219.1:0-44540 GCA_000787875.1 Solanum virginianum
AATTTGACTACATAGTAGAATCAGATGCAATTGATAATTGTTATGGAGGAGCTCTCAACTACTGTATATTTTCCACACCTTTGTAAACAAAAAAAAAATCCATCAATAAAATTACTTTTGATTTCAAAGTGCTGAACAAAAAATAACATTTGACAGTAATATATTTGAACAAGTAAAAGACAAAAAAATGAATTTAAGTGTAGAAAAAGTATTTGCAATACCAAAAATAAAAAACTTATTTAAAAGAAATAAAGAAGAATATTATGTACTGAGCCAAAAGGAACACATAATAGATTACAAATATACCCAGGGAAAAGCTAAAGTACCGTTAATAAATAAAAGAGAACTAAATAGAGAGGTACAAAAAATAAAAAGTAGAGCACCAATTAGGTATGTACATGTAGAAGGAATAAAAAATGAAAAAGTATGATGCTAGTAGTGACTAAGTATAAGAAAATGAATACCTTAGTTAATAACAAATTATCATAAGTAGACCGCATAAAATATGAATAGCAGGAATATTTAAATAATTTTCAAAAAGCATTAATGAAAAAGATGAACACACCTACGGCAGATTTAGCTAATAATTATTTTTCGAATAAGCAAAGATTTAGCTAATAATTATTTTACGAATGAGCATAAAATACTTATTTTCTACATATTAAATAAAATATCCGAAAAGAAATAAGAAAAATAGTATGGGAAAAAATAATAGAATACGAGGAAGAGGAAATAAATAGATTAATTACCCAAGCATGGTATGACGACATAAATATCATATCACAAAAATTAGCACAAGATGAAAGAGTAAACTACGAAGACTTATTAGACGACTTACTACCCTTTAATTTAATTATTTAAATGTCTAACCCTAACATAACCTACCAAATGATCCAAAAAATTACTACTACACATAAAAAAGATATAGCCCCTAAGAAAAACCTGAACCTAAAAATGAAAAATAACTCACAACACTGTATGGCTCCTTCGGAGCTAAAATAGTCAAAGTTCCTGCTGAAAGAACTTTTAGATAAGGGTTTCATTAGACCAAGCATCTCACCTTTGGGTGCTACAGTCCTTTTCGTGCATAAGAAGGATAGTTCTCTTCGAATGTGCATAGATTATCGTCAGTTGAATAAGGTCACTATAAAGAATAAGTATCCTCTTCCCAGAAATGATGACTTATTCGACCAACTTTAGGGTGCTACCTATTTTTCCAAAATAGATATCAGATCTGGGTTTCATTAGCTTAAAGTTAGAGAGAGAGACATTCCTAAGATAGCTTTCAGAACCCACTATGGTCATTATGAGTTTTAGGTTATGTCCTTCGGGCTGACGAATGCACCAGCATCTTTCATGGATCTTATGAACTGGGTGTTAAGGCCTTACCTAGACATGTTTGTTATTGTATTCATAGATGATAACTTAATTTACTCTCGTAGCAAAGAGGAGCATGCAAATCATCTTAGAATTATCCTTCATACCCATAAGGATCAACAGCTATATGCAAAATTTTCTAAGTGTGAGTTCTAGTTGGCATCTGTGGCATTTTTGGTACATATTGTGTCTGGTGAAGGTATGTAAGTTGATTCCCAAAAGATTGAGGCAGTAAAGAATTGGCCAAGGCCCACAACTCCCACAGAGATAAGGAGTTTCTTGGGCTTGGCAGGTAACTACATATGGTTTGTAGAGGGGTTTTCTTCTATCTCATCTCCCTTGACTAAGCTAACTCAGAAGAAGACTAAGTTCGAATGGTCAGAAGCTTGTGAAAAGAGTTTCCAAGAGTTGAAAACTAGGCTGACAACAGCCCCAATCTTATCCCTATTGGAGGGAACTGATGACTTTGTGGTATATTGTGATGCTTCCAGAGTTGGCTTGGGTCATGTATTGATGTAGAGAGGCAAGGTGATAGCATATGCCTCAAGACAGCTTAAGATTCATGAAACAAATTACTTAACTCATGATCTTGAGCTTGCTGCGGTGATGTTTGCTCTGAAGATCAACGGACCAAGAACAAGTCCAAAAAATAAAAGCAATACCCAACTCATGATCTTGAGCTTTCTGCAGTGGTGTTTGCTTTGAAGATCTGGAGACACTATATATATGGTGAGCACAAGGATGTATTCACAGACCCAAAGAGCTTGCAATATGTATTAAGCCAGAATGAGCTGAATTTAAGGCAGAGAAGATAGTTGTAGTTGTTAAAAGACTATGACATGAATGTCCTCTATCATTCAAGTAAAGCTAATGTAGTCGATGATGCTTTTAGCAGGGTGACCATGGGGAGCGTGGCTCACGTTGAGGATGAAAAGAAAGAGTTAGCTAAAGAGGTACACAGATTACCCGTTTGGGGGTGCAGATTGAAGATTCCGATGAAGGTGGTGCCATTGCCAGAAAAGGGTCAAAATCATCCTTGGTGGTGGAAATGAAAGAAAAGTAAGATAGGGATCCTATCCTCCTCCCATTGAAAGAAGATGTTCAGAAACAGAAGGTATTGGTGTTTGCCAAAGGGGGAAATGGAGTCTTGAGGTATCAAGGTAGGTTATGTGTGCCAAGTGATGATGGTCTTAGAGATAGGATCTTGGCTGAAGCTCATAATATCAGATACTCTATACACCCTGGTGCCACAAAGATGTATAGATATTTGCGAGAAGTATATTAGTGAGGTGTTATGAAAAGGGACATCGCAGAGTTTGTGTCTAGATGCCCAAATTAACAGCAAGTCAAGGTAGAGCACCAAAGGCCTTGTGGTGTAGCTCAAAACATAGAGAGTTCAAAATGGAAATGGGAGATGATTAACATGGACTTCATAACAGGCTTACCTCGATCCCTTAGACAGCATGATTCGATATGGGTCATAGTAGATAGAATGACCAAGTCATCTTATTTTCTACCTGTCAAGATGACTGATACGGCTAAGGATTATACATGACTTTATCTTAAAGAGATTATTAGGCTACATGGGGTCCCTATATCTATTATTTCGGACAGAGGAGCTCAGTTCACAACATAGTATTGGAAGTCCTTTCAGAAAGGGCTTGGTATGAAGGTAAATCTTAGTATAGTTTTCCATCCGCAGACAGACAGGCAAGCAGACAAACTATACAAACCCTGGAAGATATGTTGAGGGCATGTGTGTTAGATTTTAAAGATAACTGGGATGATCATTTACACTTGATTGAGTTCTCTTATAATAATAGTTTTCAGGCCAGCATACAGATGGCACCGTATGAGGCCCTTTATAGGAGAAGGTGTAGATCATCCATTGGGTGGTTTGAAGTCGCTGAGGTAGGGTTAGTTGGAACTTATACATTTCATAAGGCAATGGAAAAAGTGAAGGTTATCCAAGAGAGGCTCAAGATAGCTCAGAGCCGATAAAAGCCCTACACAGATATTAGAAGGAGAAACTTGGAGTTTGAGGTAGGCGATTGGGTGTACCTGAAGGTATCTCCAATGAAGGGAGTTATGAGATTTGGAAAGAAGGGGAAGCCCAGTCCACGATATATTAGCCCTTACCAGATTTTGAGAAGAGTGGGCAACGTTGCTTACGAGTTAGAGTTACTAGCAGAATTAAGTAATATACATCCGGTATTCCATATTTCCATGCTTAAGAAATGCTTGGGAGATTCCTCTCTAGTTGTCCCCATTGAAAGTGTTGAAATTAAAGATAACTTGTCGTATGAAGAGATTTTGGTGCAAATACTAGACTGACAAGTTCATAAATTAAGGACCAAGGAGATTGCTTCGATAAAGGTTTTGTGGAGAAACCAATTCATTGAGGAAGCTACAGGGGAAGCAGAGGAAAACATGAAGACCAAGTATCCACACATGTTCATTGGCCTAAATGAGGGTCTTGAAGGTAAATTTCCATAATCTATCTTAAAGATTTATGTTTGTTAAGCTCAGTAATCTTGTGGATCATTCGAGGACGAATTCTCCCAAGGGGGAGATATTGTAACACCAAGTGAAAAGACTAAATTACCCCTAGAATTAACCTTGTGCATAATGCATTTTCCCATGCTCCATTTGCAAATACGAGACCAGATTTGTGATCAGTGCAAAAAACTGAGTTAGAAAATGGTCTCGACTCAATTTTTAACACAACCGAGTCAAATTATTATTTTCCAAAAATTTCAAAATAGTGGACTTTTCGCGCCCCTTCTGCGATGTACCTGGGATGTGATTCCCACTTGTTTTTTTGGTAATTTTCTATGAGAGCAAAATTTTGCGAAAACAAGGAAAAATATACATGTGCGCAACACGCACCTGTGTAATTTCTACACAGTTTTCGTTTTTTATTTAAGAAGGGTAGTTTTGAACTTTCTCACACCCCATAAGCCTAAACTAGTCGGTTTAAATCTAATTATGACCCTAAACGCATAGAATACACTTTCATTATTTCAAAAACCTCCCAGAGACCCAAGCGTAGGATGCAGAACGCTAGTTAGAGCTCAAGAAATCCCTTCAATTCTTCACGAATTCTTTCCCTAGGTATGTAAGACCACTCCAAAAACTATTTTATGAGTATTTTAGAATTCACATGTTAGTTTTCATCCAAGAATTTTCAAGTACAAGCTGAGATAAAAAATTCATGTATTTCTGTGAGGTTCATTAAATTTCCATTTATATGTATAGATTCTTGATAAAGTATTATGATTCTTGATTATTTATTTGTTATTTAAAGTATTTCTATAAATATTTATAGCCATAGATGATCTTCAATAAATTTTATATGGGTTTTATGAATACCCATAAAGCTTATAGTTTGAGTTAAGTTTAATAATCATTTATCTTAAACTACTTTTCACTTTAGCTGAGTAACCCACATGTTTGAGAATACTTGAGGAGATATTAATTTTCAGTCAAGCTACAGAAGTTCAGATGAGAAAGTTAAATAGTAAGTTGGGTTATGTCCCCGATAGATCAGAGGATAAGATTGTACCAAGGTACATTCCTCATTAGCACTAAAATGGCCTAGTTTTGGGATGGATCCACTCCCATAGTTCTTCATCCCCTACCCCGGCAAAGTGCAGGATGGCTCTGGCAGCGTGGGAAAGATGTTGTATCACCACGAAGATCATAGTGGTGGTTTTCGATTAGAGAAACTTCCCAAGCTAAGTAAGATATGTTTTATATACAAGTTTTCAGCATGTTAATTTCAGCATACAGAGTACTTATTATTATGTTATTTCATTCAGAATTATGTTTATGAATTTTGAGAAATATTGTTTTATCTTGAGTTACTGTTTTGGTCGTTTTACATACCTTATATTTCAAGTATTGACGTCCTTAGGACCTATATCATTTTATCATGCAGTTGCAGGTCACAGAGCTCCCCAGCAGCCGCTTCATTGAGGACCAGACATCTTTCAGTCATTGGTGAGGCCTCTTCTCAGTCAGAGGCTCTTGGGTTTACTTATGTTTCTTTCAGTTTTTATTTCAGTTTCGGCTACTTAGGGCTTGTCTCGGTAGTCCTTTCAGACTATTCTAGTAGAGGATCTATAGATTATGTGTTAGATATTTTAGTTCTGGTTGATTGACTTAAATGTTGAACTATTTCCCCTTTTCAGCTTATTCAGACAAGTTTAGAAGCTTATGTTTATTAGTTAAAGCATTTCCACTATTATTTAAGTCTTCCGCTGAGTAAGTAGTCAGGTCAAGTAGTTCGCTTGGGACCAGTAATGGTTTTGATTGCCAGTTATTTCTACGGTGTAGGCTCGGGGCATGACAACTTTAAATAGGACACTAGTAATTTTTAATAAGTCATTCGGTCTTTTACGGGGAAATATGATGGGAACATTGAAGAACAATGAATAGGGTTACTATTTCTTACTTTCTTCATTACTTGTTACCTCGTGACTATCAGTAAACAATTTTATTTAGTGATTCAATTGTGAGTGACTAAGTTTCCTATTCTAGGACTGTAGCCATAAGATTATGGTATAATATTACTCTGTTTTGGCTGATTATGGGTTGTTGTTCATAATTGTTCTTGCATCCTAAATTTTACTATTTTAAAATCTAGCCAACATTATGATAAATTTCTTGTCTGCGTTGAACTCGGAAGATTGATAAGAGATAGAACATGGAATGAGGGGAGTGTATTTGTTTTAGAGCTAACTTAGAATAATTTGAGTATAGGATGCCCGTGGCACATACCAACACACTATACTTGATTACTAAATAGGAAAATAACTTAATGCATTTTATTGGTCCATGCCTATCCCTGCTCAATTATGTAGTGAGACTATCAACAAAGGTAGACAATTAGAGGTCAAAAGACTATAATTGTATAATCAACCCTGTAAATCGTGATCTAATGACCTATTGGATACCAAAAGTAAGAAATATTATACTAGACACCTTTATATGCGATAGCCCTGAAATTTATTTTAATATGATTAATTTTTATTTGAATCATTGAATTATTTTTACTAATAGAATTTATAATTTTCTGGAATTAGTAGTAATAAAACATCTCAACTTTCTACAACATGCACAATTAATGTAGTTCATTGAAAATTACATATTAGCCTAATTAAAGTCCTTTGTGTTCGACAATCCTGCTCTGAAAAATTTATTATACTATATGTGGGACCGCATACACTTACGTGCACTCTGATAGCGATACTATTCATCTCGAAGTACACATTTTAAGGGTACATACATACATACATACATACATACATATATATATACATATATTTATCTATAAATGTATATGTGTGTGTGTATATATATATATATATAGATAGATAGATAGATAGATAGATAGATAGATAAACAGACAGACAGACAGACAGACAGACAGACAGAAACCCACATGAGACAGACAGGCAGACAGACAGACAGATACATAGATAGATACATAGATAGATAGATAGATACATAGATAGATAGATAGACAAACAGACAGACAGACAGACAGACAGACAGACAGACAGACAGACAGACAGACAGACAGACAGACAGACAGACAGACAGACAGACAGACAGACAGACAGACAGACAGACAGACAGACAGACAGACAGATAGACAGACAGACAGACAGACAGACAGATAGATAGATAGACAGATAGATAGACAGATAGATAGACAGATAGATAGATAGATAGACAGACTAGATAGATAGATAGACAGATAGACTAGATAGATAGATAGATAGATAGATAGGTAGATAGATAGATAGATAGATAGATAGATAGATAGATAGATAGATAGATAGATAGATAGATAGATAGATAGATAGATAGATAGATAGATAGATAGATAGATAGATAGACAGATAGATAGATAGATAGATATGTATTTATATATTTTTTTGTGTTAGGATTGACACATATATAAAAAGTATATATTATTATTGAAGTAGTTAAATAAAATATTGTACCTCTTTATTAGAGAGGGAACCATGAGAGATATCCTCAATATTCACTTCTTTAGCTTGTTTTATTAGTAAACTTGAGAGTAGAGTAATATCTATGTGGTGCTCCCTTTTGACGTTAGACCTGCGTATTAGAAAGCATAATAAGTATATTTTAATGTTATTTAATTTATTACTATGAATATTTAGTAAAATACAATTCAATATTACTATTTTTGGAGAGTTATTGCATTCTCAATAGTGGAGTTTATCTACATACTACTGATAGATGTGAAATTTATCCCAAAATTACCTTTACAAAAATTAAAATAAAGTTACTGCATCAAAAAGCTATAAAGTTTCTTATAAATACAAAAATTAATATAGTACCTTGGTATTGTTTAGTTCTAACATCACAAAATAATATTCAACCTTTGCAGCACTTCGATATCTATTTCTGATGATTCACCCCATAAAGTTATTATTTTCCGGTCACATATGAATTTGACAACTAAATACATAAGTATAAGTTTTGAAATTTATTAAGCTAAGATTATTTGCAATTTTCATAATAATTGTTTAAAAATAAATTTAACTTACACTAAATACATAAGTTATAAATTTTGAAATTTATAATAGAAATTTTTTTCATAAACATAAATTTTGAAATTTATAATAGAAGATTTTTTTTAAATCTAAGATTATTTGCAATTTTCATAATAATTTTTAAACATAAATTTAATTTACTTCTCGTTCATAAGTACAGTCTCTCTTTGTTTTATTTTTTCTCTAAGAAGATCTTTGAACTCTCAAATATTCCAAGTATATCTAGAGAAAAGATCAAGAAAAAATTGCTAAGTAAGAGGAACATATTATTTGTATATTAAATAGTCGATACAATCTGAAAGAGTTACCTAAGTTTTTCCCTCGATACGTCATTTTGTATCTTCAAACGAAATAAGATTATTTGAAAATCAAACAGTAGAAAATTGACTGCTGCAATCCTGAACTATAGTGTTATCGATGAATCCATTCCTAATCTCTTTGTTTACCGATAGAAAATTCTGATTAACATTATTAATACGTCCATTTATGATGTAATAAACTTTGTCTTGTTGCAATTTTCATCCCACTTTACATCATGATCGTTAAAAAGTGTAGCATCAACTTTTGTCCCCTGTTAAAAAAATTAATCATTAACGACTAATACATACATACATACATACATACATATATACATATATATATATATATGTATATATATATATATATTAATGTTAAAATATAAAAAAAATCAAAAAATAAAAAAAAATATTACCTCTTTGTCAACAAATGTTAAAGTCTTTCATGTACCTTCGTTGGTGCCTCTTTTATATTTTTTATTGGTTCATTGCCAATAAGCAAAACTTTTATTATCTAGTAAGAATCATATCTTTTTAATGTATTAATTGGCACAACTTCATTGGTCAAGCCCTTCTCATTGCAAGATTGTCTAAAATGAATTGTTGACAGACAGACAGACAGACAGACAGACAGACAGACAGACAGACAGACAGACAGACAGACAGACAGACAGACAAGATTGTCTAAAATGAATTGTTGACAAAAATAAATAATAAGAATAATACATAAATTTATATAAAAAATAGTTATTCGATGAAGAAATATTTCTTACTTGAGAAATTACTTTACCCGAATAGATAAAACTTGTGAATAGACAGAGATGTGAGATACAAAATAAGAAAAATTTTTAATAAGGATGTCACGCCCCTAGCCTACACCTTAGACGCAACTGATACTCAGAACTATTGCTGGTCATAAGCGAACCACTTGGCCAGACTACTTACTCAGCGGAAGGCTTACATAGAAGTAGAAAGGCTTTAAATAAACAACATAGAGCTACTAAACTTGTCTGTATAAACTGAAAAGGGGAAATAGTTTCGACAATTAAATCAATCAACCAGAACTGAAGTATCCGACACATAATCTATGAAACCAATACTAGAATACTTTGAAAGGACTACCGGTATAGGCCCCAAGTAGCCATAACTGAAAATAAATGCTGAAAGGAAAACATAAACAAAGCCAAGCCTCAAATTGAGAAGAGGCCTCACCGAAATCTGGAAGATGTCTGGTCCTCAACGAAGTGGCTATTGAGGGACTCTGTCACCTGCATCTGCATCATAAAAATGATGCAGGTCCTAAGGACATCAATACGTGAAATGTACGGTATGTAAGATGGCCAAAATAGGAACTCAGGGTGATGCAACATTTCAAAGTACATAATCATATCTCGAAATAGAATAACATAAGTAATAGATACTCTGTATGCTAAAATTAACATGCTGGAAGTAAACATGATGAAAATCTGTATAAACTATATCTTGCTTTAACTTGGGGAGTTTCTCTAACCGACAACCACCACTATGAGCTTCATTGTGATACAACGTCTTGCCCACATTACCAGAGTTGTCCCGTACTTTACTGGGGTAGGGGACAAAAAACTAGAGGAGTGGATCCATCCAAAAATTGGGCCATCTCAGTGGCTAATGAGGAATATACCTTGGTACAATCCTATCCTATGTTGGCTACATAGTATATGAGTTCAAGTAATTAGTTTTACTCCCACTCATATCAGTGCTCAATACTACTTCCAAAATAACTTTTATATAGCTCATAACTTAAAGAATATGAATTCTCAAAATCTTTGATCTTTCGGGTACCTAGCCCAGCTTAGTTATTTAACCTTCTCATCTGAACTCTTTATCTGGACTGAAACTAGTATCTTCTCAAGTATTTTCAAACATATGGGTTACTCAATTACAGTGCAAAAGCAATTCAAAGAAAATAATTCTTAAACTCAACTCAAACTATAAGCTTTATGGGTATTCATGAAACCCATATAAAATTTACAGAAGATCATCCATGGTTATATATCTTGGTAGCAATACTTTAAATTAATAATAAAAAAAATCAAGAATCATAATACTTATCAAGAATCTATAAGTATGAATGGGATTTTAATGAACCTCATAGAAAAGCATGAATTTTGATCTCAACTTATACTTGAAAATTCTTGGATGAAAACTAATGTATGATTTCTCAAATATTCATAAAATAGCTTTTGGAGTGGCCTTACATACCTGGGGAAAGAATTCTTGGAAGAGCTTGGAACGAATTCTTGGATGCCCTACTAGTTCTTGATCTTAAGCTTTGAGTCTTTGGAGAGATTTTGAAATTATACGAGTGAATTTGCACGTTTTGGGGTATGATTTAGAGTTAAAACCGACTATTTCAGGCTTATGGAGGGTGGAAAAAATCAAAACTACCCTTCCTTAAATAAAAGAAAAAACAACAACAACAACAACATACCTAGTGAAATTTCACAAGTGGGGTCTGGGGATAGTAGATTGTACACAGACCTTACCACTACCTCGTAGAAGTAGAGAGGTTGTTTCCTGGGAAATAAAAGAAAAAACGAAGGTCAAAATTTACACATGTTCGTGTCGCGCCTCAGACGCGGACATATATATGTCAGAATTTACACATGTCCACGTCGCACCTCAGATGCGGACATATATATTTTTCTCATTTTTTGCGAAATCAGATTCCCATCGAAAATTTAAAAAATTTTCTAAGTGTGGCTCCGCATCCTAGGCGAGTCGCACCCTGGGCGCGGAAACCTCAATGCCCCAAAAGAATTAGCAAAATTTTTAATTCACCTCGGTTGTTTAAAATTCGAGTCGAGACCATTTTCTCCCTCAATTTTTCTTGTTGATCGCAAATTCGGTCTCGAATTTGTTAATGTAGCATGGGAAGATGCATTATGCGCATGGTCAATTCTAGAGGTATTTTGATCTTTTCACGGGGGTGTCAAAAAGGAAAATTTATTAGATTCAACTAACTAATCTAAGGCCATAATATAATTTGAATAAAGCAGGTTATGCTAACATAACAATTAATATTATTTTCTTTAAATTCAAAAGTGAAAAAGAAAGGAAAAAGAATATGGTACAAAAAAAAGTTAGTGTGTAGTATAAGCAAACCTGAGAATCAAATTGAAGTTCCGGAGAAAACGTAAAATAAGAAGATGCAATCTGAATTGTTGATTGTTGAATAATTGATGAATCAAAAGTTAAAATGTAAGTGTTTTTATAGAAGTAGAGAAGTCATAAATCAAATAAGAAAAGAAAATAATATTTTATTATATTTAGGATAAAATCTTTTCTCATATAATTAGGATTTATGGTGAAATTAGAAGAACTTTTATTGAAATATGGTAAACTATTTTCAAACAATTAATAAGTTCTCCCCTTTTAAAAAAAATTTAATATTGTTCTCCCCTTCAAAAAAACTTTTTTAAAAATAATTATTTGGAAAAAATCAATCTCCAATTTTTCCCTTAAAAAAATAAAACTTTTTTTTATACCAACGACCATTAAAATATTTTCCTTTTTCCCTTAAAAGAAGAAGGTTTTCCCTTTTTTCCCTTAAAATAAGGAAAAACCTTTTTAATTTTTAAATCAAAGGTGGTTTCATTAAGCTTTCACGTTTTCCCTTAAAAAAAACCTTTTGATATTTTTTCCTTAAGAAAAAACTCTTTGGTAATTATTATTTGAACATTTTTTGGACTATTTTAGTTGAAAAAAGATTCTTTGGGTAGGAATTTCACAATAATAAAAAACATCTTCTTCTTTTAATTTTTATTGCATTTAATCTACCCTTAGAAATGTAAATCGTCTTTTCGCCATATTTGTTTAACTATATTTTTTTTTAACTATTTTAATAATTATTACTTGTTTAGCTTACGTGCATTGCACGTGTGCATCACGTCAAATAGTTAATCGCTATAACATACATATTAAGAGTTTAACTACAACAAGAAAAAATATAAGACACATTATAGATATAGATACACCGTCGATCAAGCCGATAGAGGAGGATCATAGATCAATGAAATATTATTACCAATCTTTCTAGCTCGGATGAAGATGAAGAATACTCACTTCTTCAGCGAGCAAACAAAATAAAATGAATCTAGCTAGGGATGTTCGATCTTTACTGGCAAGATGTTAGATATTCATTAGAGGGACTTCTAGTCTAGCCCTCCCGGCCCTTATATAGTGGCACCATGCGTGCATATATAGCAAGAAAATATATATAGTCGATCTGGCATGCCAAAAGATTGTCGTTTTATTTGAAACAACACACATTTGCAAATTCAAAATCCAGAATACAACAACAACGACAACCGTAATAGTCAAACTGAAAGTTACAACAAAGTTACATCTTAAAACCCTGATCCCTCAAGTTAGCACACTAGTGACACATTAACCTTAGTGTGAAGTAGATGGGACAGAAGAACTGTTTTGTCCCACAAACATGATCTTAGGGTCTTGCTTCTTGATATATTTTCTTGCCCAGACGTGCTTCCCATTGATGTTGTACTTGGCTTTTCCACCATCTACAATAGCCTCAAGGGTAGCAGGAGAGCGAGTCACAAGCCGCGCATACAGTGCTTGCTCATCTTCTGGAACCTCTTGCATGTAGACAGCTAAAACATTATCCTCCCCAAATTTCCTACCACACAATCAAAATTAATAAGATTATCATCACACATACCTTGCATAAATAGGAAATGGCTTGCTATGCTATAAGACCTTAGTCCAATTTATCAACAAACCAATTAGCTGGTCTTATCATATTGAGTTCTAAGGCTAGACAATTGGCCTTTATCCCAATGAAAAGGTCCCGTTAAAAGCATATCTAGTGAAATCTGACTAGCAAGTAAACCATGCATAATACTACTTCATGAGGATTGGGAGTCTGTTTCTAAATTAGTACAACATAACAATCACCCTTAACAGAAACATTTATTGTCAAACTATTGATTACGTGATTGGCTTCTCTAAAATAGTAAATAGCTTCCAGTTTGGTTCATGATTTATGATGTATTATCAAAGATCTAACAGTCAATTAACTTTCTATAGAGATTTAAATAAGTGCAATAATAGTGCAAGCACATCAATGAATATAATTAAGTTGTACTACTTAATGTGGGGAGAGGTTTAATTTGGTGTAACCTAAATAAATAAAAAAAAAAAAAAGAGTAGACATGTTTCTTAATTTGCCCCTTTAAAATTGTCCGATGAAACAGTTGTAGTAATCATTCCATTACAAGGATGCACTGAAGTATGTATTTAGTTAACAACAACATTCCATTACAAGGATGCACTGAAGTATGTATTTAGTGAACCACAAGTGTTGTTATATTTGATAAATAATAAATAGTTGAAATTAAAAGAGGGATCAAAGGGTTTAATTTCTAGGGGTGGTGTAGGAAGATCAAATCCAAGTTAAGAGGTACATGGTTAGTCAAAAAAATTGGAAAAATTCATATAAATATTCCAAAATTAAATAACTAAAAAGATATATAATAAGGAAATTTTTTTAAAAACATATAAATCAGAAGAGGGTAGAGGATACCTAGTGAAGAACTCCATGACTTCAGCTTCACTAATTGGATAGCCCTTGGAGAAAGTCAAAAACACAGTCCTATCTTCAGGAGCAGTGTCAATCTCTTCCTTAACATCAAAAATGTTAAAGTTGTTAAACATTTCAGCAAGATCCATGTTCATAGTCTGGGCACCAACAATGTCATGATGATAATTAGAAGGACCAGGCAGCATTTGAGGAAGAAAATATCTGCTTCCACTCGAAGAAGCATGAGAAAAATTATGTGCATTATAAGGTATAGGAGGTGGCAACAAATTCATGGCGGATCCTCCAGCATAAGGTGGCATATAGTGCACCATTTGATTTGGAATGACATATGGACAACGTAAATGCATCTCACCACCAGCACCCACACCTGGTACATGGATAGGGTTCATTGGCACCATTCCAGTAGCCGTCCTTGCTAATTCATCTATGTTCGATGCACCCACACCTGATCCCACACCCGGTACAAGGTTAGGGTTCATTGGCACCATTCTATTATCAGCCCTTGCAAATTCTTGTATGTTCAGTGCACCCACACCTGGTACATGACTAGGGTTCATTGGCACCATTCTATTAGCAGCCCTTCCTAATTCTTCTATGTTGGATGCACCACCAAGGAAACGGTTAGCGTTGATAAGTGGCATTATTCTACTACTATGGGGTCCTAGTTCTTTGATCTTGTTCTCACTACGTATCATAGACCCTACAAAATCACCATCACTACCACCACCACCACCAGTACCAATTGGGGCATAATGACTAGGGTTGTTGATAGTTGACACCCTCCTCATTTCATGATCTATGTTTATAACATTTGGTGTTGGGACCAAATTTGCCCCAGTAAAATCTGTGTTCCTAGGATTTGTTGTTGGGACCAAAGTTGCCCTAGTAAAATTTGTGTTCCTAGGATTTGTTGGTGGGATCAAACTTGCCCTAGTAAAATCAGTGTTCATAGCATTTGTTCTTGGGGCCAAACTTGCCCTAGTATAATAATTTGGCTGCTTAACAACATCGATATCATCAAAAGCCCTAAAACAAACCGTCTTAAGTGAATTGGTGATACCGTGCTTCCCATAATTTGGCTGCTTAACAACATGTATATCATCGAAAGGCCTAAAACAAACCGTCTTAAGTGAATTGGTGATACCAGGAAAAGTAGTTGCCCGATTCTCGTGAAAGTATCTGAGGGTGAATTTGTGCTTCAAAATGTTTGGAATCAAGAATATATCATCAGGAGAGCCATATCCATTAAACCTATCATCCTCTGTGCATTTTACACACAGTAAGGCTTCATCCACAATCTTGTCAAGCAATGGGGGTGTGAAATCATAAAGCTTCTCCACAAAGGATTGGTCCTTTGCAACTCCTTCAATCCAATGGAAGAATGCCATTACTTTCATAGACTCGGTAGGATCACGCCCTAAAACGTTGATCAACTTTCCATAAAGTTTTCGATCGATGGTGTGAAATTGCTTGAAATCATCATCTGAGATCGGAGGGGATTCATAATCATATAAAGGGGGAGATGGACGGAGAATTCGATGATTCTCCATAAAAGAACTTAAATTTTGATTTTACCCTTTTCTTTCTTAATTCTCAAGAGGATTTGGGTGCAGAAACATGAAAGGGTACTAGTTTATTTATATTGGATGAACAAGTAACATTTTGAAGAGGCGCCATTTCTGAGGCGATGAGACAGCATTTACATCAGATAATATCTATATGGGTTTAGAGATTATATAACGGTTATATATTTATCATCAAATGCTTATTACATACTTTACTATTTATGCCTCACTCTTTTGGTCAACTTTATATTACTGGACACTCAAATTCATTTTCTTTCATTTTTTAATTATATTATTCAACCTTTTCATTTTTAATTTGTTAATTATACTAAAAATATACTCACAATTTTATTTTAATTAATTATTTATTCCTCAAGTGAAAAGACTGTGATAAAATATTTATATTAATTATTATTTTTTATGAATAGGCGTATAAAGTCTAAATTGGAAAAATACAAATGAATGGTGGGGATATTTTTAATTGAATAAGATTTTAACACTTTTTTTCAAATAAAATCTTTTTTCATGTATCATGAATAATCTGCTGTATTATCACACTACCAGACAAAATAGTATTCAAAACAGAAAGATAAGTAAATATTATTCCTTTCAGTCCTATTACATTAAATGGACATTTATCTTTAGATTAAGTAGTAAAATGTTTATGCTATTAAAAAAAATTGTAATTGTTTTTTTTTTTTTTGAAAAAAAAATAATTTCAGCCTTGTGAGCGAGATTTATCAGAAAATTATATGAAATATTTATCAAATGTAGTGTTCTTGATCTTGATCTTTTGTCCTCTATAAGAAAAGTCTTACAAAATATTTTTTTTTACTTTTAAGTAAATCAAACTATACCTTTTATAGGGAATATCTTTTTAAAATATTTTTTATGAGGGAAAAAATATCAAGATCGCCTCTTATGAGAAATAAAATAACCCGAGATTTATTGATAAGGAAATTAAGTCTGCCTACAGAGTAATTGGACAGACCCAAATCCAGATCAGGCCCAAAAAGTGCAACTAGGGAAATTAAATATAAAACTTAGGGGCGTTTAGCCATGGAAACGAAAAGAAAATCACTTTATTTGAAATTTAATTACTTAGAAATTTGAGTTGGAGTTATGCTTGCCCATATTTCTTTTTTCAGAATTTGATTGTAATTTTTATATGTAGGATTTATACCCACTATTTCCCAAAAAAAAAAAAAAAAAAAAAAAAAAAAAAAACCTTGAAAAATAATTCAAACTAATTAATATACCCAAAACATACAATCAAATTTCTCTAAAAGAGTAATACCTCCAAATCTCCAATAGATAGATACAAAATCTCAGATTATATCACACATACAAACCATTATATACTATTACAAAAAAAATTTCATTTTGTTTGAAATTTTTGAAGTTAAAATTGTATTTGATTTGCCATTTTGCAAATAGTATTTGATTGTTTGAAAGTACTTTTCATAATAAAATATGAAATTTAATTTAAATTATTTAGATTAAAATTTGGAAAAGAAAAATATAATAAAAGTTAAAAAAGTGAATCAACTTTTTCTTTTGGGTGAATTCCTTGAACTAGCTAAAAAATTTGAAAAATAAATCGTAACCCTAATAATGCCTAATGTTTTCGATAGATATGGCCACCACGACCACTAGCCAGCCTCCCAAGAAGGCAGGTTAGACAATATATTAACACTCCATTGAGGTCATCTGCTAATGCAGTGAAACTAGCTCCAGAAATAACCAAATCAATTCCCTTTAAGCCTATTTTGTACCTTCATGGTGAACTCAATGTTATCTGAGAGTATGATTAGATGATTGTGAATGATAATCTACGATTTATGGTCATCGAAAATTCTCATACACATGGCTTACATTCAAGACATTAGAAATTTGATTCCATAAAAATGTAAATTAAAGGCGAAACATAATAAAGGATCTTATCACATAGACATGTATTAATTTGGGATGCACTTCTAGAAGGCTATATAAATCTCCTGTCGAAGCTTGCATTCTACATTGCACATAAAATTGGACAACCAATGAGAACATTGAAATAGGATCCTTTATTTAATCAAGAGGAAGAAATATCTATTGCTTTATCATGAATCTTATTTTCTTCACTTCCTTTCGATTTTTTTGGTAGTAAATAGTATTTTCATTAGCTGCAAAAATAGGCATGCCATTGCAAGTTGAATACTCCATAGAAAATAAAAGTAGTTTTAGTTTTTCAGAAAAAAAAATAAAGAGTTAATGGCTATTAAAGACTAAAAAGAAAAAAAAAATGTATAAGTAATGGGTTTATCCCGTAGAGAAAAGAGTGACTTTGGGACTGGGACATAAGAACAAGCAAATAGAAGCTCGGATTCATGCTCCTTCTCAGTTATTATTGTAAGGACCCGGACTTTATAAGGCCTTAATGGTGCATGAAAATTTGGTTCGGGAAAGTTTTTTATCAAGGTGTCGCCACAAGACCACCTCCACAAGTCGTGGATCAGTCCACGAGCCGTGTGAAGGTGTCTTGAGGTGGCCCTTGGCCTTGTATGTAGTGTGGTTGGGCACATAGTGGAGTTCAAGACTAAGACACCCTTCATTAAGCCCTTCACGACTTGTGTGACACCTCACTGCCGTGTGATAGCTCATACGAAGAGCCTTGGGCTTAAAAGCCACATTTTGGCTAAGACACCTCACACACAAATCCCTACATGAGTCATGTAGCACCACACGGGTCGTGTGGTGTCCCGTAAGGGTGTTGGTCCAGAAATTTTTTAAGTATGGAATTACCATCGAAACTTGATCAGTGAATAATTTTTCTAAGCAAGGTCTCACAGACAGCCACACAGTCCGTGTAACGTCACACAAGCCATGAGGCTTCATTACTGGACCATTGATAACTTTTTGACTCATTTTATTAATGGCTTTCTTGTAATTTTGGTTATTCCTACAGGTCGTTTATGATTTTCTAACCTATATATCCTAAACCCCTGAAAAGACCTATACTCCTGTATTCTTATTCTAATACATTCCTCACACTTAGAATATTTAAATTCTCTCATCAAAAAACTCCTCTCAAGTGAACCATTGAAGGAATAACTTGGATCTTACGGAAGGGGCATTTTCTTCAATCAGTTTCTTCTTGACTGTTCTTAATTAGCTAAGGTATGTGAGATTGATTCATGGGCTCTTTCAACCATAAAGACCCCAAATGCTTTTACTCTCTGATTTATGAATTTCAAGCTTACTTTGAATATGGGTCTTTCGAATTATTATTTATTTGATTCAATTGAGATATGGACTATGTTTAATGGATGTTAAAGTGAATTAAGACCTAATATGTTGAATTGCATTGATATTATGAAGATTTGAATATGCATTGTCCCCTTTAAATGTTGATTTAAGCATGGGTAATCTAAAGTATGATTTAAATGTGAATTTACTTATGAATTTACTTGAATTTCTTATTATATTGTTGATTTAAGTATGAATCTCTATGGCCCATGCTATTCTCTCATCATTCATAGCATATGCATGCATGAACATTGGTTTCATGAAGATTATAAAGTGGGTTATGACCCAAGGATGTTTATGAATATGATTTTGATAAAAGTATGGTTATGACAAGAATGTGATCACATAAATGTCTATGATATGGCTCTATGAGAAACTTTGAGTATTTACACCAATGTGATATATGTGAATGAGTTATTCATATGCATGAAAGTATGAATTGAAGTATGATTTGACTCTTTAACTCAACTATGATTGATTATGAAGAATGTTTGGCTTTTAAGCCTAAGTATGCATTGAAATAATTTGAAATGACTTATGCCTCTTTTGAAAGCATGTATATGTATACGTACTCTTATGGGATGTTGACTTAGCCACGAGCGAACTTAGGGGGGGAGTGGGCTATGTCCAAGGGTCCAGTACCAAGTCCCATAACTATGTGTCAAACATAGATATATACTTATGGTAGCCTTTTTATCGAAACGGGGGTGCCCGTAAGGTATGGTTACAAATATGTTATGATGAATGAAAATTCTATCAGAAATAGGAGTGCTTGTAAGAAAGGTTATTTCTCCGAAATGGGGGTGCTCGTAAGGAGAAGTATGATCTACCTTTGGCAAGTAGATCACCTCTTCATTCGATGTGGGGAAGACACCAAAATTTCATGTAATAGCTCGCATGGTCTTACATGTTAGTTGAGGTCACATCCCCTCTATGTTGAAGTATTAAGGTATTTCATGCATCATAAAATTCATGGAACATTAATATATTACTCTTCTTTGCTTATATACTTCTTTCTATTTGTGAGACCTTGTCATCTAGCACTAAATGCAGGTTTAATGAGCTCATATGCATTACATGCCCGCATGTTAGTACATTTAAACGTACGAACGCATACTCTTTACCTACATAATCTAACCATGTAGGAACCGGAGACTACTGATAAGTGTATGAATTACACTCATTTCTTGCTATTTTCTTATGATTTTGTGTTGTTAGTCCTATAACTTGAGGCGAATCATACTTTGAATGATGTATGTTATAGGTACTTATGGTTTAGATTTGGCTTTGCTAAGAAGAATTGAAGATTGGAGCTGAATTGGAGCAAAAAGGAGCTGAAATGCACAAAATGGTACTTAGCAGCAGATATACTCCGTGAACATGACCTTTAGGCCCGTGATCGCGGAGCTGTGACATGCAAAGAAGTGTGAACGTGCTAGACCCAGGCGCGAAGGCGGAGCCAAGGAGACACAACTTTCGTGATCTCAAAATGCGGAGCGCGATCGTTGAATGTTGCAGAGACCAGCTTATGATATTCATGCTCTAATAAGAAAGCTATCGTTGTTAGCAATTAACCTAACCGAAAGTTAGGATCGAATTCACAGGGAATACAAGACTTGACTACAAGAGTTCACTATCAATCATTTTGAGCATTTATAACTAAAATCTTCAAATGAAGGGGGGGAAGGTTTGTTTGTAATTTAAGAACAAAAATAAAAACTAAACTAACTATGCAGGAAGACACTCAAATTTAGGGACAACCTAGGAATTGTGTTCCTCATGATTCATTGACTCAATTACTCTAGACAATATAACTCTAATTGAGAATTCGCATGTAGGACGGTAACTTAGGTTCTTCCAACCCTCTTCTGAAGATAAGGGTCGAATTTCACCATGGCGCGTGGTCGACAACCATGGTGTGGCAACTAATTGTTACCCATTGTCCCAGTCAACCTTCCCTTGGTTAGGTTTGGTTGATTAGACGAGAACACATCAATCGAATCTTGTCATTTACTTCCATTCTCCTATTCATCACTACCTTAGTCAGGATCATGAAAGTAGGCAGGGTTTGGTGTTGGCCATCACTAAACTATAATTAAAATGAAGTGAAATAAACAACACATACAAAAAACCCCAATCAAAGAAATGCACAAATTCTAGGTTATTTCAAGTCAACTACTCGTGGTTTTCACAACACCAAGTTGCGGATTCTTAGCTACTCATGGCTAAGGCAAAATCAACAACAATGCTCATAAAAGACATAGTTGAGAGTTTTAACCCAAAATAATGAAGAACAAAAACACCACAAGTTGCAAATCACAAGCTTGGATTAATGAAAGGTGAGTACAATGTAAGTTTTGCAATCCTCAAAAGTGGGTCTTCAAAATGAAAGATAAAAATCTACTCTAAACCCTAAAAATGCTCCTAGAATATTTACAATTATCTCCGAATGTCGAATTATTTTTAAAAGAAAACCTAACATTATCTATTTATACTAGTCATAAAAACACCCCCAAAATTAAATAGAAAAGATAGTTGGCAACAGGTAAGTCGTGCAGGTATGACTTGTAAGGTGACCTTGGCATTTTGGACTTGACTGTTACGACCTACTAATACGAGTTGTTACTAGGGTTACGACTCGTACGTTCTTTTCGTAGTCTAGTCCTTCAATACTTGGGCCAAAATTTTAGCTCTCTGTTTCTTGCTATAAATCAAGCTATACGAGTCATAGGTCTCCTACGACTCGTAGAGTGGCCTCATAAGGCTGACCTCTACTTAGCAAATCTCTAATCTTTTGCTCACTATTCCTTGCTACGAGATCACCTTATGACTCGTAGGCAGGCTCGTATGTCCTGTACTTCAGCAAAATTTGCAAATTTCTCCCAAAATCATGTCAACATACCTTTTTTGTAATAACAACACAAAAACACATAAAAACCATAAAAATTCATACTGAGAACTCACAAAATTTCTTGTTTTAGGCATCAAATGTCCTTTATTGTGATAGCACATCATCATCATCAGGGTAGTTCTAGAATTTCACTATTTTCAATTCTAAAATCACATATACACGTACTCTTAACCGTCATTCTTGATAACACATGATACAGAGAAGAACATTCATACATTCTTGAAGAAGAAATACACACCTTAGTGTAGATTTTTATTTAGGGTGAGGATGTAGAGTAACTTTTCTACAAATTCTTGAGTAGATTAAAGAGTGTGGGCTTCACTTTATTTATCTTTCACTAACTCTTTCTTTCTTTGTTCTTGAATGTTGAATTTGTAGATTTAAATGAATCTTGGTTGTTGATTTATATATGAGTTTGATTATTTCTCTTGCTTTCATGCTTAGTTGATGATGTACTTGCAAAATCAAGAGGATTTCTCCCAAATTGCTCTAATTGCTTGAATTGATTTATAAGTTCATGTTTATCTTCTTATATAAATTATATTTTGAGGTAGCTACTTAAATGTAGATTAGTTCTTCAATTATTGTTCTAGCAGGTGTAGTTGAGGGGGAAGATTGCATGATAGTCATGGTTTTATAAGTTGAGAGCCTTAATAGGGACTCAACGGCTAAGGTTTGGGGAGTTTTGCTTTGAGGTGCTCAAGACGAGCGTGTCTTTTATCAGTGGCTCACGTAAGATTCCATAGTTGGCTCTTGCGAAATATCACTTCCTTAGCCGAAGTGATTACAAGTAACCTAGCCTACCCATAGGGTTTATTTGATGCTAAATGTGATAGATCGATTGAGTTTTGATGGATTCTCATATCTCTTATCCTTGCTCCCTTGCTTGATCAATCATTACCCAATTATTTTTAGAAGTAGTTGCTAGCATCGTTTTCCCCCAATTTACTTAGAATGCTTTCTTGGTACTCACCTATCGTGTCAAGATTTAGTAGTCATAGGTCCTTGCTTTAGTCATTTGCTGACATATTATTCCCTATGGGATTTGACCCCTACCTCTAAAGTTGGGTAATATGTTGATGATGACTGCCCTTGCTTCCTTTGAGTAGCCGGGTTGAGTGACATAAAACAATGGCGCCATTGCTAGGGAACAATAGGCGTATTGAGTTAATTTAGGACTTGTAGTCTACTCTTTTTGATTTGATTAGTGAGTACTTCTTTTGTTTTCTTTGTTTTTCTTTTATTGTATGGCTAATTGTGATTAATGTTTGCTTGATAAATACAAGCCCTCTTTCTATCTCCTTCGGAGTATTGTACTTCGTGATGAACAAAATTTTGTTGAGGAAGTGAATAGAGATGAGAGTGTTGTGAGTCAAGAATGGCTCACCGACTTGAATCTTAGACTTACCAAAGAATTGTCCCAAAGGCACCAATTACTGAACACGAGGGATGATCTCAAGAGCTTGCTTGTTGCTAGAGGCTATGAGTTGGACCGATTTGAATGGAAATTTAATGTTTTGGAGGTCAACTTGAGACTAAGAAATAAAGTGAATGAGGCCCCCAGCTGAATGGCCAACTATGAGTTGGAGCCCCAAAAAGAAGGAGTGGAGCTTGATATGGAAGGGATAAGGGGCCTATGCATTTCATCAAGTCTAATAATCATCCAAGAGGTCAAAATTCAGGAAATGATACTAAAGTTGCAAGAACAAACCATGTAAATTTTAAATGGCAACTTTGCTTCATTTGAAGTTGGGAGTGTTGCCTACTTGGAGGCCACAAGGTGTAAAGCTCAATTTGAGAGGACCTCTTAACACTCCCATGTCTACCCAAGGAACCTAAGAGGAAAGTTGATGACAAGTTGGGTAGACAATTCAAGTCCTCAAAGTGGAGAGACGGAAGAAAAATATTAATGGTCTCTTATTACTCTCCTTATGAGCTGAAATGGTGAATCATCTTGAAATTGGGGAGGAGATTCATTTCCTCAAAGTGGAAAAACAAATGGGTAGTGAATCAATTTTTTTTTTGGCATATTTTAATAAATGCTTGCATTTTAAATTTTTAGAATAGCTTCTTAATTTTTATTTTTGATTTTTGGCTAACCTTCACAATTTTCAAGTCGTTAGTAGTGGCATTGCATAGGTTTTGAAGTGTCAAGATGATTGGAGTTGAAGAAGTGGGTGAAAACACCATCAAAAATTGAAAAGGGATGAAAATGGGTGTTTTGACCACACTTTAGAACCAGGCATCGCCCATTGCACAAGGGTGGACCACCCAATTGAGTCTGCGATCGCCCAAAGTTGTAGAAAAGCAGCTCAGTTCTAGCACTTAGTAAACTCCGCAAAGGTGGTCTGGTTCCATGAACGTGGAATATGCAAATTCGATGATGCGACATGATCTCTCCTACCTTCTGCGAAGGAGGTATGCAACATGGGTGTTCAGAATGAAAAGACAAGGCATTGGTGATTTTGCCTGAAACATTTACAAGAAGAAGGTATGCAACATGGGTGTTCAGAATGAAAAGACAAGGCATTGGTGACTTTGCCTGAAACATTTACAAAAAGGAGATCATGGGCATGGAATAAAATCATGTGTGAGGTAACCAACTTGTTTATAACTTTGAATCTCACATGTCTTCAAGGAACAACTCAACTTCTCCTTTCTTCCTCCTTTTTGGTCAATCGTTCAAAAGTATGACCACCTCACTCCATCTCCATTCTTGTTCATAATTGTTAATCTATGCAACTAGAAAACTCCATGACATAGGTACAGTCTCTTTGCTAAATCTCTCATCTCATAGTTATGAAATTTGACGCCTTGATGATCTTATTTATTGTTACTTTCTGAGGTTTAGCTTTCAATTGTTGTGTGCCCCACCTTTAAGTACTTTGAAAATAGATATTTGGGCCTAAATGCTGAAAAATGAAGTATATTTTAATGCTAACCCATTGTTTGTTATTTTGGATAGTGATTGAATGTTGTTAGGGGTAGATTCAAGGGTGATGCTGGTCAAAACTAAGTTAAGAACGTATGTCTATCATGTGTTTGACAAAATGCCTCTATAAAATTTGAAATGTGCTGGTGACTGATGTGTTGTCAAAATACAACACATTTGATGCTTAAAACTTAGGATTTTGTGTGTTTTCAATGCGACATTTATGGTTTTTATGTGTTTTTGTGTTTAGTTTTGCAGGAAAGTAGGTTGGCCTGACTTTGGGGCAAAATTGCAGACTTTTTTTATTTTTGGTGACTTATGAGAGCCTCTACGGATGATAGGGCATTTTACGAGTCATAGATGAGGGTTTTTTGAACAAATTCCGATGGAGTATGATTTCTGAAATTCAGCTATACGAGACCTCTGTACGAATCATAGATCACTCTACGAGTCATATGGAGAGATTTCGTAAAGATTTCCAGTGAAGGACCAGTTGATGTAGATGAAATCTACGAGAGTGCAATAAGAGTCATGAATCAGTCTACGACTTGTAAAGTGGATTCGTGGCAGTGAAGTTCAAGATTCAAGAAGCTGAATACGAGACCCCGAATATGACTCGTAAATCACTTTACATGTCATAAGGATTTTTCGTAGAAAGTCGCCGACCAGTTTTTCTTTTTTGTAGGACTTAATTGTAATTATTATATCTAGTACTTTTTAGGTTATTTTTTAGGGGAGTACAGTAGAGAACGTCATTAGAAAGTTCTTTTAGGATTTTGTCCTTGGAGACTTCAATTTTGGAGGAGAATACACTTGTGAATTAATTGGATCTTCAAATCTTGTGATTCTCAATTAATTTTGGGTCTGCTTATTCTTTGATTCAATTGGGTAAGTGTTTAATTATATTTTCTCAATTCATAATTTCTTCATCTACCCATAGCATGAGTAGCTAAATCCAATTCCATTCAATTGGTAAGTGTTTAATTATGTTTTCTCAATTATTTATTTCTTCATCTGCCCATAGTATGAGTAGCTAAATCCACAACTTATGGTTGTGGGAACCATGAAGATCTAACCAAATAAACCTGGATAATTTGCAATTCTTGGAATGAGTATTTGCATGTATTAATCAATTCTCATTTTCTAGTGGTGGCCAACATTAGAACTTGCCTAGTGTTACCTTCCTGATCCAGGTGGTAATGAATAGAAAAAGAGATTGATTAACAGGATTCGATAATGTGTTCTCGTCTAATCAACCGAAGTAGACCAAGGGGAGGTTGGCTGGACTACGAGTAATGGTTAGTGTTAGCACCTAATTTTTTACCATACCTAAGTTACGTACCTTTTATTATTTAAATATTTATTTTTTGAATCTAAGTTAGATATTTTTATTTTTATCTTATTTATAATAACTTTATTTGAAAACTATAAAAATAGAGTCACATTTTAGTGTCAGTTTTGTTTTAAAGAAGAGAAATTTTCCAAAAATATATGTTTTCTTATAATTTTGATTCTAATAAATAATCTAGTATTGTTAATATTTTCTTAATTATATATTAGATTTAGCTAATTAACTTTTCTATATTTTTTAATTTAAAATAATTTTCTAACATCTTTATTCTTTCATTTCAAAATAAAAACAAAACAAAAAAAAAAACCAAAAAGAGAAAACCCACTACTCCCTCACATTACCTCCCTACTACACTACACACACACCCACAAAACTACCCAACTTCTATACACACACCCACACGACATTGATCCTAAAAAATACATACATCTTTCCTCAAATCCACACACATCATATTCTGACTTAGAAAAGAAAAACAACACACTCAGATACACAAGATCATATATACACACACAACACATATACACGGCAATAAAAAGAGAAGAACACACCCTCACACACGTTCTCTCATACACAAACCTATACTACAAACCTACACAAAAAAAAAAAAAAACGCACAGGCACAAACAAAAACAAAAATCTGCAAAACACCAAAAACAAAGAAAAACCTCTACAAAAAACATCTAGAAAAAAAAAAGTTGAGTCGAGATTTATTTTCGGATTCCGAATTTGTGGCTCTTAGTCGTGGTCATGTAACAAATATTGGACTGTTCAATTATACTTTTCATGAGTCATAAAGACCAAGTTTTCATATAAAATAAAATAATTCTTTTACTTTGTAACTTTTTTTGAATTTTTGAACAATTTTTGTAACTAACTTTTTTAAAATTAAATTATTAGAAGCATTATTAAGCGCCTATAATAAAGATAGGCAAATTTTATGATTTAAAGAACATTATGCAAGTTTTAGGTGCGATAAATAAATGAACAATTTGTGGCAAAATTGGGAAATGTGTCGCTACCAATACATCATATACTAAAAATAACACAGTTTTAAACTAGTTTCAAATAAGTCAAAGAAGGCGGGTAAATAGCATATTTTTTGTGAAACTTATCAAGATAATATATTCAAATTAAATTAAGCCATAAATAAGTCAATAAAGCGACCATGTTGGAACCACATGATTCTAGGGGTGCCTAACACCTTCCCCTCGGTCAACAGAATTCCTTACCTGAATTTCTAGTTCGCAGACCAATAAAAAATAAAGAGTCATTTTCTTTTGATTAGGGATTTAAATTAGGTGACTTGGAACACCGAAACTCGATTTCAAGTGGCGACTCTGAATAATAAATAATTCCTTCTCAAAATGTCACTTTAATTGGAAAAACTTTATTTTTGAAAACCTATAAAACACTTAATCGCGTGGAGAAAAAATAGGGGTGTGACAGATGGCGACTCTGCTAGGGATAATCAGAATTCGAGCTTGTCAATATTGACTTGTATATGGCTTTGTTATTTTGAATATTGTATCCATTGATCTAATGTAATATTTTCCCCTTTTTTTACTGCATTGATATTGTTTGAACTATAATATATATGTCTTCTCTCGCTCACCCATATGAGTCTTCTAAAAAATACATTTTTTGGAGGTACGATCTATGCTCCCGAGCCTTTCTTTGAGATACCAGAGATGCAATTATGCTCTTGGGAAGGATTTTAGTCACACATGTTTTAGGATAGGAAGGTCCAAACAATGAGACCGGAAAGTCCTGCTACCGGTAAGCTGTTCCTTCCCAACTCGAGTTGTCCACTCGTTTTATCACCGGTCTAGACACCAACTCTATAAGGACTTCAAGTTTAGTAGAACAAGCCTTACACAACAAGTATTCTTCTTAGGATACACTTTATCTGCATAATCCGTGTTTGACTTTATATGGCTAAACACAGGTGTTAGGATCATATAGAACATGAAACATCTTTTAGACTAGCATATTCATGACTATGTGTTACTTGTCACATTTTGAATATTCTCGTTGAATATTTTCTTTTTGGGTTAAACCACAAATAGTTCGGTCCTAGCATATTTACAATAAGATATCCTAAAAAAAAGGGTTTTTGAAAAAGTCAAAATATTTTCATGAAAAGTTAGTCGAACTACGAACACCTGATTCTCACCTTGATGAGATACTAGGCAACCCTCCTCGAGTTCGGTGATTCTTATTTTCAAAAACAACAACAATAATTTGTGTAGCCAAAAAAAAATTATTCTTTATTAAAAAATCCTTATTCAAAAAGTTCAAAGAAGAAGATCTTATTTAATTTCTTTGTTTAAAAAAAAGAAAAATAACTTTTTTCACTCCTATTAAAATAAAAGATTTGTTCTTTCTCAAAATAAAAAGAGGTTTTTGGTCTTGATTGGTAACAACATACTTAGAAGTGTGCATGAAAAAAAAAAGTTAAACTATTTGGTATAATAGAGTGGACCAACTTTGTTGTGATTCATATAGATTCTTTTGGTACCTCTTCCGCACTGGATAACTTCTCTTGCTCAAAGTTAAGGGTAAAAGAGTTCGACCTCACTGTTTCATGTGCATTGTGTGGTGAACTTTAGATATTAAGTTCAATGACATGACTTGTTAATCTAAAACTTGACCCAAATATTTTTTTGAGGCAAAATTTTGAGTAACATCTAATTTGAAAAAGGATTGTAGGCTCTCTTTGATCCAATTGTGCCTTGTAAGCCTACCAAATAACACCTAATCCATAATGGTTCTCTTGTTGAGCCTAAAACATCTTTATTTTGATAACCATTTCTTAGCCTAGATCCTTTTGAATGCATAAATGCACCACTCTATTGTTCTCCCATCTCTATAAATGCACCGACAAGATTTTGAGCCGAATGGCAAAGTGAAAGATGAAAATGTGATAGTCAGAAACAAACTCCAACAAAAAGAGAGAAACTCAAAAAAAAAAGAGGAGAAAGTAAAAAAAAAAGAAATAAAAAATCAAAGATCAAATGTGAAAATGAAAAAAATAAATTGAGAGTATAGTGCAATACTTGGGGAAGAAATAGTCACTTTATCCAAAAATGATTATCTTACCCATTTTAAGCCTATATTTTAAGCCAAAATAAGTCCTGCTTGATTTCACTTTCGATGTTCTCACATTAGTGGATACTTGTGGGAAACTCCTTTCCGAGGGCCTGTGCACCCCTGGGATTAGTCGGGTCTCCAAGAGACTTGGACACCCTCGACGAGACAACACTCAACTCTCCAATCCATCCACCCACATCTGCACCCGCTTGAACTACACGTTACCAGATTCTCTTAAAACCCAAGATATGTAGGCTGCCCAAAGCTAGGGCTCGGTCACTCTTGGTTGTTATTTATTTTTCTACTTTTTGGTTAGGCCAAAATTAGATACGTTCACTTCTTTGCTTGAAAACATTTCATGTTCCCAAGCAAAGAGGGGCATCCTGTTAGCACCTAATTTTTTGTCATACCTAAGTTACGTACCTTTTATTATTTAAATATTTATTTTGTGAATCTAAGTTAAATATTTTTATTTTTATCTTACTTATAATAATTTTATTTGAAAACTATAAAAAAAGAGTCACATTTTAGTGTCAGTTTTGTTTTAAAGAAGAGAAAATTTCCAAAAATATATGTTTTCTTTTAATTTTGATTCTAATAAATAATCTAGTATTGTTAGTATTTTCTTAATTATATCTTAGATTTAGCTAGTTAACTTTTCTATATTTTTAATTTAAAATAATTTTCTAACATCTTTATTCTTTCTTTTCAAAATAAAACCAAAACAAGAACAAAAAAAAAAAACCAAAAAGAGAAAACCCACTACTCTCTCACATTACCTCCCCACTACACTACACACACCCCCACAAAACTACCCAACGTCTATACACACACCCACACGACATTGATCCAAAGGAAAAAAACACAACACACTCAGATACAGAAGATCATATATACAAACAGAACACACATACACGGCAATAAAAAGAGAAGAACACACCCTCACACACATTCTCTCATACACAAGCCTATACTACAAACCTACACAAAACAAAAAAAAAAAAAAAAAAAAAAAAAAAAAAAAAAAAAAAAAAAAAAAAAAACGCACGGGCACAAACAAAAAGAAAAAATCTGCACAACACCAAAAACAAAGAAAACCTCTACAAAAAACATCTAGAAAAAGAGTTGAGTTGAATTTACTTTCGGATTCTGGATTTGTGGCTCTTAGTCGTGGTCATTTTCTTCTCATGAATTAATATTCACCAAAGGTAATATTTAAGTTTTATTGTATGATTTGGAGTCATAATTGTATAAGACATGTTCTAATTCTACAAAGTTGCTCAAATTTTATGTCTATTTAATTTTGACATTATATTATTGAAGTATGTTTGAATTATTAAGCTTTGAGTAAAATTGGCATATTAGGTAATTATCTCTATTTATGTGTTTATTTCATGTTTAAAAAAAACATAGTTTATTTCATGTTTAAGTAAATTCATTGTCTAAGTTTCTATTCTTCTTCATATTCATTTTTTATGATGATGTGTGTTAATGGCTTAATAAACTTAGATGCTGAAAATTATCAAGGACACTTGTGCATTATGTAAAATATTAGTTTCAGTTAGTACATGTTTTTCTTGTCATTTCAATGACTAAAATAAAGAAAGGACAAGACTTTAGGTATTCATAATTCCTAACATGTACTAATGTGGTATGTATATTTTGTGTTCTTGGTAAAATTGCATTCACTTTTCCTAACATAAAATAAGAATAAAATTTATGACTTTCTTTGCATTTTATTTGAGCGATAATTCTTTTAGAATATTAAATTAATGATTTTATATTGATCCATATAACAAATATTGGACTGTTTAATTATACTTTTCATGAGTCATAAAGACCAAGTTTTCATATAAAATAAAATAATTTTTTTACTTTGTAACTTTTTTTGAATTTTAAACAATTTGTGTAATTAACTTTTTTAAAATTAAATCACTAGAAGCATTATTAAGCAGATAATAAAGATAGATAAATTTTATGATTTAAAGAACAATATGCCAGTTTTAGGTGCGACAAATAAATGAATAATTTGTGTCAAGATTGGAAAGCGCTGCTACAAATGCACCACATACTAAAAATAAGATAGTTTTAAACTAGTTTCAAATAAGTCAAAGAAGACGGGTAAATAACATTTTTTTGTGAAACTTATCAAGATAATATATTCAAATTAAGTTAAGCCATAAATAAGTCAATAAAGCGACCGTGGTAGAACCACGGGATTTGAGAGGTGCCTAACACCTTCCCCTTAGTCAACAGAATTCCTTACCTGAATTTCTAGTTCACAAACCAATAAAAAATAAAGAGTCATGTCCTTTTGATTAGGGATTTAAATTAGGTGACTTGGAACACCAAAACTCAATTTCAAGTGACGACTCTGAATAATAAATAATCCCTTCTCAAAACGTTACTTTAATTGGAAAAACTCTGTTTTTCAAAACCTACAAAACACCTAGGTGCGGAGAAAAAATAGGGGTATGACAGTTAGTATTGCACACTATAGAGATGGGTCAAGTCACGTAGTGAAATTCGCCTCTCACCTTTGACTAAAGGGCTTGGTGAACTTAAATTGAGGAGATGTTTGATCATTTGTTGAAGAAGGCCGAGACAGAAGATGAAACTCTAAGGGGTATGAAATCCAATATTTTAGGCATTAATCAAAAGATAGACTCTCACTCTGTGGCTATTAAATAGCTTGAGCAATAATTTGGTCAAGTGTCAACTCAGTTAAATTAGCGTCAAAAAGGTACATTGCCTAGCAACAAAGGTCAAAATCAAAATAATGAAGGGCAATGTATGATGGTTACTATTAGGGGTATCAAGAGCACCATGATCCTCATATGTTGGTTGAGTAGAAGATGTTCATAAGAAGATAGTTACAGATAAGGATGTGGTCGAAGGAGATGAATGTGTCAAAGATGTGGTGAGTGAGGTAGCTAAAGAGCCACAGAAGTATAAGCCCGTCCTAACGACTCCTCCTCCTTTCCTTTAAAGACTCAAGAAGAAGGAGGAGGAAGGCAAGTTCAAACACTTTCTCTCTATGCTTAAGCAACTATTCATCAACATCTCTCTTATTAAAACTTTGGAGAAAATGTCAAGTCATGCAATATCACTACTAAGTCCTTGGTTGAAAAGTGTAAAGACCCAGGTGCTTTTACTATACCTTGCACTATAGGAGATGTGGAGTTTGCAAGGGCACTATATAATTTGGGTGCTACTATCAATTTGATTCCTCTTGCGGTCTATAAGAAGCTTTGTTTGGGAGCCCTTACCCCTACTAACATGTGGTTGTTGATGGCGAATAGAACGATGAAGAAGCATGTAGGGATACTCTATGATGTGTTGGTAAAAGTTGAGAAATTCATATTCCCTGCAGATTTTATGATTCTTGATTGTGAGGTTGATTTTGAAGCTCCTATTATTTTGGGAAGGTCTTTCTTACCTATCAGTCGCACCTTGGTGTATATGGAGAAGGGTCTGCTCAAGTTCAGATTTGGGAAGGATGAGGTCGTGTTCAATATGTTTCAATACGTAAGGAATGACAATGATGTGAAAGTGGTTTTGATTATTGAGACGGTTGATGTGTCGAGCTAGAGGTACCACTCGAGATAAGACTGGTGTTGACACTTTGGAGGCAGTATTGATGAACTTTAATAGTGATGGTATCCCAGATTATGAAGAGACAGTAAATGCTGTAGGGGTGTCTTTTGGTCCTAGATGTCAAACTAAACTAGTGGTGTTAGAATTCAAACCACTTCCAGCACATTTGAAATATGCTTTTTTGGGAGTCAACAACACGTTGCCAGTCGTAATAGTTGCAAATTTGAATGATGAGCAAGTGGATTCCCTTGTAACAATGCTCAAACAATTTAAGAAGGCCATCAGATAGACTATTGAGGACATTATTGGTATCCCTCCTGGGGTATGTACACACAAAATCCAGTTAGTCAAATACTACAACCTGAGCATTTATCATCAAAGGCACCTAAACCCTCCTATGCAAGAGGTTGTTTGAAAAGAGATTATTAAATGGTTGGATGCAGGAGTAATCTACCCAATTATCAATAGTGAATGGGTGAGCCCGGTGCAGTATATTCCAAAGAAAAAGGGTATCACAGTGGTAGCTAATGCTAACAAGATAATGTGCAGTGTATTCCAAAGAAAAAGGGTATCATAGTGGTAGCTAATGCTAAAAATGAATTATCCCAATGAGTCCTATTGTAGGATGGAGGGTGTGTCTGGATTATAGAAAGCTGAATGCCACAATAGAGAAGGATCACTTTCCTATGTTATTCATGGATCAGATGCTTGATCGACTAGCAGAAAATGGGTGGTACTATTTTCTCGATGGGTATTCCAGTTATAATCATATCATCATCACTTTGGAGGATCAGGAGAAGGCCACATTTACATAACCCTATGGCACTTTTGCATTTAAAAGGATGTCATTTGGGTAGTGTAATGCCCCAACAACATTTCAGAGATGCATGATATCTATCTTCTCAAACATGGTGGAGAGTATTATTGAAGTCTTCATGGATGACTTTATTGTGGTTGTAAACTCATTTAATGATTGCTTGGAGGATCTACACGATGTGTTGCAAAGATATATAGAAAGTTATCTAGTGCAAAACTAGGAAAAGTGTCATTTTATGGTGAAAGAGGGTATTGTGTTAAGACATATGATATCTAGCTAAGGCATTAAGGTCGACAGAGCTAAGGTTGAGGTGATTGAGAAGCTTCCACCACCCATTTCAATAAAGGGTGTGAGAAGTTTCTTGGGGAATGCAAGTTTTTATCAAAGGCTCATAAAAGACTTCTCTAAAATTTCACATTCATAAAAGGTGTTAGGAGTTTCTTGGGACATACAGGATTCTATCAGAGGTTTATAAGAGACTTCTCTAAAATTTCACACCCATTGTGCAAATTATTGGAGAAAGATGCTAAGTTTGTGTTTAATGATGCATGTATGCAAGCCTTTGAAGAGTTAAAGAAGAGGTTGATCTCAGCACCAATTATTTTGGCTCCAGACTGGTCCAAGCCCTTTGAAATCATGTGTGATGCAAGTGGGGTTGCTCTAGGTGTGGTATTGGGACAATGCAAAGAAAAGATATTATATCTCATATATTATGCCAGTAAAGCCCTAAATATGGCCCAAAAGAACTACACTATCATAGAACAAGAGTTATTCACATTGGTCTTCACATTTAAAGAGTTTAGATCATATCTGTTGGGAGCCAAAGTAGTGTTGCATATTGACCATTCAGCATTTAAATATTTGATGGCTAAAAAGGATGCGAATCCAAGGTTGATGAGATGGGTACTTCTCTTGCAAGAGTTCAACTTTGATGTCATTGACAGAAAAGGAATAGATAATCAAGTTGTAGACCACCTATCCAAATTGGAAGATGGGGCAATGATGAAATTTGATGATGGATTAGAGATAAATGATTCCTTCCCTGACAAGAGAGTGTTGGATGCATCGCATTATCTAATACCTTGGTTTACAGATTATGCAAATTACTTGGTGAGTGATATTGTGCCATCTGACTTAAACACATATCAACATTGGAAGTTTATGTATCATGTGAGAAAGTTCTTTTGGGATGACCCATACTTATTTCGTGTATGTACTGATGGGATTATTCATCGTTGTGTTCCTGAGATCAAAATGATAAGCATACTTGAGGCATGCCACTCGTCATTGGTGGGTGGACATCATAGTGAGATTTGAAGAACCCACAAGATTTTACAATGTGAGTATTATTAGTCCACCATCCACCAAGATGCCCGTGACTATGCCAAAACTTGTAATAGGTGCCAAAGAGAAGATGGGGTTACGCGCAAGCATGAGCTCCCTCTAAATCCTATTTTAGTGATTGAGTTGTTTAATATGTGGAGGATAGATTTCATGGTACCAATTGTTAGCTCAAATGGAAACAAGTACTTCTTAGTTGCTATAGATTATGTATCAAAGTGAGTGGGGGTCGTGGCTCTACCTAACAATAAAGGAAAAAGTGTCACAACATCCATAAAAAGGAACATCTTCTCGAGATTTGGTACTCCTCGGGCTACCATCGATGATAGAGGTTCTCACTCCTAGAATAGACTTTTTAAAGCTCTTCTTGAGAACTATGGAGTGAAACATAAGGTGGAGACGCTTTATCATCCCCAAACGAGTGGGCAAGTGAAAGTGTCAAATAGGGAAATTAAATAGATTTTATCTAAGACTGTGAATTCAAACTGAACAGATTGGTCACGGATGTTGGATGATACATTATGGGCATATTGGAATGCATTCAAGATTCCTATAGGCATGTCACTATATCAACTTGTCTTCGGGAAGGCAATTTGCCAGTGAAATTTGAGCATAAAGCAATGTGGGCATTGAAGAAGTTGAATCTGGATTGGAATGATGCAGCTACCTCTAGATTGGGCCAACTCAATGAGCTTGATGAATTTTGATTGAAAGCATATTAGAGGTCAGCCTTGTATAAGCAAAGAATGAAAATACAATATGACCGTCGCATAGAAAATCACCAATTCACACCAGGGGACTTGGTGCTACTCTTTAATTCCATATTAAAGTTGTTCCCTGAGTCGAAGCTCAAATCCATATGGTTGGGACACTTTTAGGTTGCACACATCTTTGATCATGGGACCACTGAATTGGAGAGACCAAATGGAGGTACTTTCAAAGTAAATGGCCAAAGAGTCAAAGCATACCTTGGAAAAGAGATCAAGATGGTTGAAGAATGGGATCTTGAGGAAGTTTCAGTACTCATGATAGCTATGTCGTGCCGCAACAATAAATCAGGCACTGCTTTGGAGACAACCCAAGGTGGACCATGGCTCTTAGGCACCGAGGTATTTTTTGACCCTTACTTATTCTACTTTTTCTTGATTTGGTGCATTCTTGACAATGCACAATTTTTTTTGATGGGGTGTGGGTAGTTATGGGTCTCAGTGAAGTCTGAGTAGCTTATGGTCCATAACTACCACAAATTTTGATCCCAAGGTTTTCTTGGTTATGTTCTTTATCCTCGTGCATATTTAATTTCTGCTGAACTGGCACGTTTAGGATATTTAGATAATATGTATAGCATGTATTACTAGTACTTATGGCATATAACATGTTTTTATGTTATGTTTTGAAAATTGGTACCCACAAAAAATTTTGATTATTACTTAAATGGCAACCATGCATGTTTGGGTGTTTAGCAATATTTGTTCTGATAAGTAAGGGTAATTGAGACATGAAATATGATTTGTGAGTTTTGTTTTATAATGCGTGCAATATCATGTGAGTGTGAGCTTATTTTACTAGGTTCGTGCATTTTTATGCTAATTCAGAACTTGCCCTGTTACTGTAAGTTAGATTGTAGATTAAATGGATTAGGAAGGTATCTTAGGCCCTTGTTCTTTAATTAGTCCACTTTATCCTAGAAATGACCAACCAAATGATGTTTTATCCCTTCTTCCAAATATTTAAGTCTTATATGTACCAATTCTTTCTTAACACCTAATTAGCCTAACCTTGTCTTATAATAAACTTTGAAAATGGCTATGATCTGTCCTTGAGCATTATGAACCTTGATTGAGGCAAAAAGCCTAAGTTGAGGGTGGCTATCAAAAGTGGCCCTGGTTTAGGGAACAGATATTGTGGCTACCAAAAAAAGGCTAAAACCCTACGTTGAGGGTGGTCGGTGTAGGGGTAAAATCACAAAAATAAGGTGGTGAGTTGAGAATGAGGAGCAAAAGAAGAAAATCATGTACCGAGTGTAAGAAAAAGAAAACAATGCCTTATATTGAGCGTGAAAAGCAAAATAAAGTGTAAAATGAGGCAAAAGCTGAAAAATAAGAAGAAAATACTCAGAAAAGCTTGAATGTGGAAAAAGAGAGAATGAGGTGAAACTATTAGAGTTTGTGAGGTGAAAGCGACGAAAAGTGTAGTTCAAGGATGGCCTTTAGTCACTATTTGTCAAAAATGTCATACCAAAGCCCCCTGAGACTATGGTACAAGCCTAGAAAGTCCTAAAGTAATCCTAGTCTAGTTATTTAAAAATCTGAGTCATGAGTATAGGGGCAAGCCTATAGTATTAGTCATTATGCATGAACATCTTTTGTGAGAGTGAGTGTGTTTGCACAGTCCCAAAGCTAAATTTGTAATCATCATTGAGTATAAAAAATGAGACTTCTTTCTGTGAGGGCACTTGCATTGCATTGTTAGCCTTTGACTTGTATAGTGATTGTGGACTGTTAATATTCCCTTGCTTGTTATAGTTGTGTTGTCAAATGCACCAGTGTGTTTTGGTTTGTAAAATAGTTATCTGATCTTGTTTCGAGAAGTTGGTGTGGGTACCTGAGTTTGAATTGTATGTGATATATGTCATTGAGGTAAGGTCTGTGTGTTACTATATTGTCTATATAGATTGAGTCATCACTTGAGGACAAGCAACAATTTTAAGTTAAAGGTGTTGATGAGCTGCCAAAATACAACCTATTTGATGCTTAAAATTTATAATTTTGTGTGTTCTCAATGCAATATTTAGCATTCTACGATTCGTAGAGGAGGGTTTCGTGACAAATTTCAATGAAGTATTATTTCTGAAGTTCAGCTATATGAGACCTCTATACGAGTCGTATAGAGAGGTTTCGTGAAGATTTTCAATGAAGGATCAGTAGATATAGATGAAGTCTCTAAGAGTGCAATACGAGTCATGAATTAGTCTATGACTCGTAATCTATGACAGTGAAATCCAAGATTTAAGAAGTTGAATATGAGACCTCGATTACAACTCGTAAATCACTTTACAAGTCGTAAGGATCTGTCATAGAAAGTCGCCGATCAGTTTTTCTATTTTTTTAGTTACGACTTATAAATAAATAAGTCATTTTTAGGATTTTGTACAGTAAATAATACCTTTTAGATATTACTGTACACATTAGGGTTTTTAGGGTTTTGTACAGTCATTTTTAGGGTTTTGTACAGTCATTTTTAGGGTTTTGTACACATTATGACTTTCAATTTTAATTACTATAAATAATACCTTTTAGGTCATTTTTAGCGAAGTACAGTAGAGAATGTCATTAGAAAGTACTTTTTAGGGTTTTGTACTTGGAGACTTCAATTTTGGAGGAGAATACACTTATGAATTAATTGGATCTTCAAATCTTATGATTCTCAATTAATTTTGAATTTTCTTATTCTTCAATTCAATTGGGTAAGTGTTTAATTATGTTTTCTCAATTCATAATTTCTTCATCTACCCATAGCATGAGTAGCTAAATCCACAACTTGGAGTTGTGGGAACCATGAAGATCTAACCAAATAAACCCAGATAATTTATAATTTTTGGAATGGGTATTTGCATATAGTAATCAATTCTCTTTGTTTTGCATATTTTCTAGCGGTGGCCAACATTAAAACTTTCCTAGTGTTACCTTCCTGATCCAGGTGGTAATAAATAGAAAAAAAGATTAATTAACAGAATTCAGTGATATGTTCTCATCTAATCAACCGAACTAGACCAACACGAGGTTGAGTGGGACTATGGGTAATGGTTAGTATTTCACAATATGGAGATGGGCCAAGTCATATAGTGAAATTTACCCCTTACCTTTGACCAAAGGGCTTGGTGAACTTAAATTACCGTTCGACATGCTATACTCTAGTCAAAAATTAGGTTACCCGGGGATATTGAGTTGGTAAATCATGGGGAACACAATGCCCAAGTTTCTCTCCATTATTGATTATCTCATGTGATAGATAATTTAGTTTATTTTCTTGTTGAACATTGCAAACCCCCCTTCGGGAATTGAGTTGTTAATTACTTGAATTGTATATTGGTGAATTTGTTGCGAGCCTCTGTATTCTCTGTAGGATTCGACCCTAACCTTGGTTTGGTTTTATATTTGACAACGACTGCATAATCTTCAAAAGAGAGGTGTAACTTGCGCGTGATCAGTGACTGTTCTTATTCGCGAATAGGGGCACTATACCTTTATCACACTGTTCTGGGAAACGTTCAGCCTTCCGCGAATGTATATAACTTGTCATGAATGTGAAGGCTTGGTATTCCTTGAACTTTGTGAATGTGCTAAAGTGACCGCAAACGCAGAATACAATATGTCACCGATTAAGTGTAGCAATACTTCACTGCTTAATCCAAACTATATTCAGTTGATTGTCTTTCCTAAATCCATGACTTTTAACATAAATAAGATGCTCTTGTCATGTGGTTTTGATGGTAGGTCAACTGGGTGAAGACGGGTATGAACAGAACACACTTCATTAAGCTTAAATCCTATTGGATATGAGGGAAAAAGACTAAAGCTCCATGATTTAATGTACTGTGTGAAGGGGCTAAGTGGAGTCAATCGTAACATGGCAACCAAACTCTATGTTAATGCCTTGAAAACCAACTGTGGAGAGGAGATTCCGGTTAGAGTACCAAGTGATCATCTTGGGGAGTCCCTTGTCTCTTCCTTTACTTTATGTGTAGTGTTGTGAGGTCATAGTACAGTTATAGTTGGGATTACTCCTATGATTTGAATGAATTTTAGTTGCTTATTTTAACCATGGCATTCCCTTTATGGGCTTGTATATATTGTGTTTAGTTTAGCCATTTTAGTAGATTAGGTAGCTTCTTATTTTTCTTTTCAAGGTGTGTATAATCGACGATTCCCTATGATGGATTGAGCGACGATATTCTGAAGGGTAAATCATCGATTGGGTGTGTGAGTGTATGTGTAGAATATAGTCTTTGGTGAAGTCTGAATAGCCATTGACTCTAGTTGGAGCTATACATTGGGATTGCGACTTGTTTGGTACCAACATATTTAGTTAAGTATTATGGATTGTGAAAATATGTACCCCTCCAATTTTTGAAAGTTAAATGGTTTTGGGATGATTTAGAGACAACACTTTGACTCTTTTTGTGACTTACTTGCTAGATGGATATATTTGAAAAATGAGTCCCTTATGCCTTACTTGAGAGCTATATTGGTCGCTTTTTGTTTAATTTACATGTCATGTGTGATGTGAGTATTTGCTTTGTTCCTATGTGTACTTATGTCACCTAGAGCTTGCCTTGTTGGTCTTGAGATATTGGTCTTGATAGACTTTGGATGGAAAATGATCTTAGGCATTCTTTGGATTGAATTGAGTCCACTTAGCCTAAATAGCCACCAAATGTATTGATTTTATCCCTAGTGTCCCTTTGAGCCTAATCCTTTCTATTGGCAACCTTAATTACAAACCTTGTATCTTTTTGAAAAGATATCCCTCTTTTGAACCTTTATCCCTCCTTGAGTTTTACAAGTTTGTGACAATTGAGGCTTTAAGCCTAAGTTGGGGGTGATGTAGGAGAAAAAGGAAAGGTGTCCACCACTGGGGGCTTGTGAAAAGAAAAAAGAAAAAGAAAATGAATGCAGGAATAAAAAGAAAAGAAAAGGAGTGCTTTCAAAATGAGAAAAATGAAGAAAAAGTGCTTGAGTGAAACAAATCCTCTAAAATGTTGAAAAATGGTTGCAAGTGGAGCACCTAAATGAAAAAGAAGGGTTAAATGTGGATTGGTATAGGATGCGAAAAAGAGAAAATAGTGGAAAAGTTAAAAAAATGAATGTTGTGTGTCGGACTTAAGGAAGGTTAGTAACTATTGTCCAAATTTTATTCAACCCTACCCTTTAGCCTACATTACAAGCCTAAAAAGCCCTTTGAGATTCCCAACCAAGTAAAATTGAGCCAATGTTGATTGAAAATAAAGGCAAGCCTATGGTGTGGCATTTGTGTATATAAGATGTTATTTTGTTGACTGTGGGTGCTTGAGTCCTTGTCCTTTGTTCATTGTAAACACTTATGTGTTTTTTGGGGGCTTTCTTTCTTTTTGTGAGCACATGCAAGTTGACATGGATTGGTTATATGAATGCTTCCCTAATTTTGAGTCAAGTGGAACTTATTAGTTGACTAGGAGTTTGAGTCACTCCTTGGGATTGTGATGATCATGATTTTGATTATTGTAAAAGTCAATTGGGATTGTGTGCTTAATTGCCAGCCTACCGAGTTTGGTTTTGTTTTACTTGAGGACAAACAAAGTCTTAAGTTATGGGTGTTGATAAGTACATGACTTGCACTCATTTCTTGATCTTTTCTTATGATTTTGTGTTATTAATCCTATCACTTGAGGCTAATTATGCTTTGAATGGTATATGTTATATGTACTTATAGTTTAGATTTGGCTTTGCTAAGAATAATTAAAGATTGGAGTTGAATTGGAGCCAAAAGGAATTTAAATGCACAAAATGGTACCTAGCAACAGATACACTCTGCGAACGACTAAGCTGAAGGGGGAAGATTGTATAATAGTCATGGGTTTATAAGTTGAGATTCTCATAAGGGACTTAACGACTAAGGTTTTGGGAGTTCTGCTTTGTGGTGCTCAAGAAAAGCATGTCTTTGAGTGGCTCGCATAAGAGGTCATAGTTGGCTTTTGTGAAACATCACTTTCCTAGCAAAGATGATTACAAGCAATCTAGCCTACCCATAGGATTTATTTGATGCTAAGTGTGATGGATCAATTGAGTTTTGTTTGATTCCCATATCCCTTATCCTTGCTCCCTTGCTTGACCAATCCTTACCCAATTATTTTTAGGAAAAGTTGTTAACATAGTTTCCCCCTAATTTTGTTAGAATTCTTGCTTGATACTCACCTATCAAGTCAAGAATTAGTAGCCATAGGTCCTTGCTCTACTCATTCGCCGACACTGTGGGATTCGACCCTGACCTCTAAAATTGGATAATATACTAATGACCACCGCCCTGTTTCCTTTGAGTAGCTGAGTTGAGTGATATCAACTACCTTCATCTACCTCTTGATGGCTAGCTTGGATTGTGAAAGTTGTTGTGGTGAGTCATGTCATCCAAGGACAAGCCACATTCTACCTACCTACTATGTTGCTTTGACTTATGTTTTATTTACTTTGAGGGTGAGCCCAGGACATATCTTGGCTCCCATCCTATTCTATAACTTAAAGGAATTATTGGAAAACATGTAGAATCTTGTATGGATTTGTGCTAAATCTTGTTATTTGGAGATTTTGATTATGGTTATCTATTGAATATTGATACTATGATGATCTACCTATGATGAGATGTGGAAATGTGGAAAATCCTAAGTCCCATTCTATCCCCATAGCATGAGTCATACTTACCCACCCCTTAGTTCTTATGTGCTATGTGCTATGTGCATCATGCTAATCCCTATCCCAATGACATCCCCTTAGTGTGAGTCATACTTTCTTATCCTTTAGAACTATGTGTTTACCACTTCATTATATGCTTTTGAACTGATGATATGAACATGGATACTTTGAGGCTTGTTTAGGGACTCTTAGTTTCCCAGTCGCCAAGTCAGTCCTAGACCCTAGGTCTGAGTCATGACAAGCTTTGCATCAGAGCACTCGGTTTATAAATGATCACCAGAGTCCAACATGCTATGTCGAGTAGAGTCCTATTCATAGGTGTGAAGTGCACCATACCTATGAGCGGGCAGCTATGATAACATTCTAGGAATTGTCTAGTTTCTTTATTTCTTATGTCGTGCTTAGACCATGACTTAAGACTTCTTAACCCTGATGATGTCCTTGCTACCATATAGAAGATACCTCTATGAAGAGCTTTTCTACTAAGACAGGCCCCGGTTAATAAGGATCGAGTCCTTCAAGAGCCTATGAGAAAGCCAATCACTTATGGTGAATTCTACACTGCTATTGTCATGTTTTCCTAAGTGATGACCAACCAGGCTAGGCAGACTAATCCTCCTCCTCATGCTCCTACTTTGGCTGCTAGTGTGGGAGATTTTACCCAAATGAATCCTCTGGAGTTTTACTAATTAATAGCTGATGAGGATGCTCAAGACTTCATTGATGAACTCTCTAAGGAGTTGACCATTATAAGAGTAATTTCAAAGGAGAAAGCTGAGCTAGCTACCTATCAATTAAAAGATGTGCCTCAAGTGTGGTACACCCAATGGTTGATGGAAAGGGTCTGTGATGATGGGGTTAATTGGGAAGAGTTCAAATTTGTCTTTCTGGATCGTTTCTTCCCTCTTGAGGTTGGGGGAAGCTAAGATGACAGAATTTACCAACCTCAAGTAGGGTGGAATGAGTGTAAGGGAATATGCCCTCAAGTTCACAAAGCCCTCAAATTACGCTCATATGCTAGTGGTTGACCCCCGTGTAAGAATGCACAAGTTTATTTTTAGGATCTCTAATTTGGTTATGAAAGAATGTGGTACAACTATGCTTATTCGGGATATGGACATCTCCAGGTTCATGACATATGCTGAACAGATTAAGGAAGAAAAGCTCAAAGAGAAGAGGGTGAATGATTCTAAAAGGGCTCGTTATGATGGTGGGTTCTCCAACTCTAGGATTGATGGTGGATATGGTCACTTCCAGCAAGGCCAGGGTTCAAATGGATAGGTTGACAATATTATAGTGCCTCCTCCCAAGGCACAGGTTAGAAATTGGCCAATGCCTTCTCAATGTACTTCATGTGGGGAAGAATCACTTGGGTATGTGCTATAAGAACTTAGATGCTTGTTTCGGGCATAGTGATAGGAGCCACAAGATTGCTGATTATCCTAAAACTACCAAGAAGGGTTAGGGTTAAGTGGCCCAAGGTGACCAAGTCCAACAAAGAGCTCCACAAAGTGGTGCACCCAGAAACAACAGGTTCGATGCTATACATGCTCAAAAAAAAGAAGAGGAGACTCCGGATATTGTGATTGGTATGTTAAAAGTCTTTGATTTTGATACTTATGCTTTGCTTGACTTGAGTGCAAATTTATCTTTTGTGACTCCTCTTTTGGTTTTTAAGTTTGTGTTAACTCCTAAAATTCTAAAGGGGCCCTTTTCAATTTGTACTCTCGTGAGTGAGTTTATTATTGCCCCAAGAGTCTATCAAGGTTGTCCAGTCTCCATTTTTCATAAAGTCCTTCCATGTGATCTTGTGGAACTTGAGATGTTTGATTTTGATATTATTATCGGGATCGACTGGTTACATGCTTCATATGCCTCTATAGATTGTAGAACCCAAAAAGTCAAATTTCACTTTTTGGATAAGCTTGTTCTTGAATGGAAGGGTAGTAACTCTGCCATTAAAGGTTAGTTTATTTCCTACCTCAAGGACCAAAAGATAATTTCTAAGGGGTGTATCTATTATATGTGAGGGACTGAGAGGTGGAGCCTGAGTCAACTACTCTTGAATCGGTTTCGATGGTTAATGAGTTTCTGGATCTATTTCCTAGAAGTTTTCCTGGCATTTCTCTCGAAAGGAATGTGAACTATGGCATAGATCTCCTCTCGAATACTCAACATATATCTATTTCTCCTTATCATATGGCACTAGCTAAATTGAAGGAGTTGAAAGATTAATTGAAGAACTTGTTGGAGAAAGGCTTTATTAGACTAAGTATATCACCATGTGGTGCTCTGGTATTATTTGTAAGAAGAAAGATTGGTCTCTTCGATG
>DF358219.1:44599-55426 GCA_000787875.1 Solanum virginianum
GGGTCTCTTCGATGTGCATTGATTATAGGCAATTGAATAAGATAACCATCAAGAATAAATACACGTTGCCAAGTATCGACGACTTGTTTGATCAACTTTAAGGGACCACCTATTTCTCAAAGATTGACTTTTGTTTCGATTATCATTAATTGAGGGTCAGGGAGTGTGACATTCCCAAAATAGCTTTTCAAACTAGATATGGATACTTTGAATTTGTGGTATGCCATTTGGTTCTATAGTGCTCCGACTGTGTTTATGGATCTTATGAACCAGGTGCTTAAGTTATTTCTTTGATAGTTTTGTGGTTGTCTTCATCGATGATATCCTGATTTATTCCCAAAGTTAGCTGGAACATATAGATCATTTGAGGTTGGTTTTTTAGACTTTGAGTGAGAACCAATTGTGTGCTAAATTCAGCAAATGTGAGTTTTAGTTGGGTAAAGTAGCCTTTCTTGGTCATGTGATATCCGATGATAGTATTAAGGTTGACCCAAAGAAGACCGAGGCCGTGAAGAATTGGCCTAGACCATTGACTCCTTCGGATATTTAAAGTTTTCTTGGGTTGGTTTATTATTATAGAAGATTGTTAAAGGTTTCTCATCCATTGCATCTCTATTGACCAAGTTGACTCAAAAGAAGGCCAAGTTTTTATGGTTGGATGAATATGAGAAGAGTTTTTAGACTTTGAAAGATCGACTTACATCGGCTACTGTTTTGACTCTACTGGATGGCTTAGATCGCTTTATGGTGTATTGTGATGCTTCTCGAATTGGGTTAGGTTATGCACTTATGCAACATGGTAAGGTGATAGCTTATGCATCATGGCAATTGAAGGTTTATGAGCATAATTACCTGACTCATGATCTTGAGCTGGCGGCTGTGGTGTATGCTTTGAATATTTGGAGACATTATTTGTATAGGATTCATATTGATATCTTCACCAATCACAAGAGCTTCCAATATGTGTTCATCCAAAAGGATCTTAACATGAGGCAAAAAAAGGTGGTTCAAACTCCTTAAGGACTATGATATGAGTGTTCAATATCATCTAGGCAACACAAATGTTATGGTTGATGCTCTTAGTAGACTATCTATGGGGAGTGTGGCTCATGTTGATGAAGGGAAGAAAGAGTTAGCAAAGGATGTTCACTGGTTGGCTAGGTTGGATGTTAAATTGGATGACTCTAATGATAGTGGTATTCATATTCAGAATGGGCTGAATCTTCTGTGGTTGCTTATGTCAAGACTAAACAGGATTTGGACTCGTCTTTGGTTGAGTTGAAGAAGTCGGTTGCCAAAAAAGAGATAGAGGTTTTCTTCCAAGGGGGAGATGGTGTACTTCGGTATCAAGATCAGTTGTGTATTCTGGATGTCGATGGTTTTGAGAGGAGATCATGAGTAAAGCCTATAACTCTCATTATACCATATATCTGGGATTTACCAAAATGTATCAGGATTTGAGGGAAGTGTATTGGTGGCATGGTATGAAGAAGGATATAGCCAAGTTTGTATTTGAGTGTCCTAATTATCCATAAGTGAAGGTGGAACACCAAAGGCTCAGTAGTTTGGCTCAAGATGTTGAGATTCTCACTTGGAAGTGGGAAGATGTGAATATGTATTTTTCGGTTGTATGCCCTGAACCTGAAGGTAATTTGATTCGATTTGGATTATCATTGATAGGACGAAAAAATTGACTCATTTCCTACTCGTTAGGACTACCTTCAATGCCGAAGATTATGTAAGGTTGCATATTCAAGAGTTGGTGAAGTTGCATGGTATGCCTAGGTCTATCATATTGGATCATGGGACCCAATTTACTTCTCACTTTTGGATATCATTTCAAAGAGAGCTTGGCACAAAGGTGAAGTTAAGTACCGATTTCCATCCTCAAACTGATAGGCAAGCCAAAAGGACAATTCAAATTTTGGAGGATATGTTGAGGGCTTGTGTGTTGGAATTCAAGGGTAATTGGGATAATCATCTACCACTTATTGAGTTTTCTAACAACAATAGTTTTCATGCTAGTATTAGTATGTCACTATTTGAGGCTTTGTATGGTAGGAGGTGTAGGTCCCTAGTGGAATTGTTTGAATTAGGTGAGATGGCATTGATTGCTTTAGATTTGATGTTGGAGGCCATGGAGAAGGTGAATTGATTAGGGAGAGGTTGAAAATGACTCAAAGTCACCAAAAGTCTGATTCGAATGTTAGAAAGAGGGATCTTGAGTTCCTTTCTGGTGATTGGGTGTATGTGAAGGTTTCACCCATGACGATTGTAATACGTTTTGGTAAGAAAGGCAAATTAAGAGATTGTTAAGCGGATTAGGAATGTGGCCTACAGATTGGAGTTGCCTCGGGATTTGAGTTCTATTCACCTGGTTTCCATATGTCTATGTTGAGGAAATTGATTGGTAATCCTAGTTCAATTGTGCCTTTGGAAGGTGTTAAAGGTGAGGAAAACTTGTCTTATGAGAAAGTTCCGGTTAAGATCTTAGATAGACAAGTAAGCGGCTTTGCAACAAGGATGTGGCTTCAGTTAAAGTGCTTTGGAGAAATCAACATGTAGAGAGTGCTACATGGGAGGCAGAGGCGGAAATGATAAAGCAATACCCCTATCTTTTCTAATCTATTCAAGCCTAAGGTATTAGGTTCTTTCTATTTGAAATAGTCCTAATTCTTTCACTCTTGTGTTTCATGACATGACATGACATCAATACATGCGCACAAAAATGATTTAAAAGATTTTTTGACATGAGTTCTAATGACTTTATGATTTTCAAGTAATGAATTATGTATTGTGTCTTCGTGTAGGAATGTTTCTTGTTCAAGTCAAGCCTTTCAAGACATGTTCTAGCACATTAGAGAACGAGTGTTCCCAAGGGGGAGATGATGTAAGGACCCAGAATTTATAAGGCCTTAATGGTGCATCGAAATTTAGTTACAAAACATTTTTGACCAAGGTGTCACCACAAGACTACCTCCACGAGCTGTGGAGTGGTCCACGAGCAGTGTGAATGTGTCTTGAGGTAGCCCTTGGCCTTGTGTATAGTGTGCTTAGGCCTATCGTGGAGTTCAAGCCTAAAGCAACCTTAATTGAGCCCTTCACGGCTCGTGTGACACCTCACTGGCTGTGTGGGGGCTCGCGAGAGGGGTCTTGGGCTTGAAAGCCACATTTTGGCTAAGGCACCTCACACAAGAACCCCAACATGAGTCATGTAGCACCACACGTGTCATCTGATGTCCCGTAAGAATGTTGGTCTGAAAAATTTCAAAGTGTAGAATCACCGTCTCAGAACTTAGTTAGTGAATAATTTTTTTAAGTAAGGTCTCATAGATAGCGATATGGTCCGTGTGTGATCACATGAGTCGTGAGGCTTCATTATGGGACCCTTGACAACTTTCTAAAGCTCATTTCATTAATGGCTTTCTTGTAATTATGGTCATTCCTAAGGGTCATTATGACTTTCTAACCTATCCTAAACTCCTGAAAAGACCTATACTCCTCTATTCTTATTCAAATTAATTCCCAAACTTAGAATATTCCAATTCTCTCATCAAAAGACTCCTCTCAAGTGAATCATTGAAGGATTAGCTTGGAGCTTAAGGAAGGGGCATTTTTTTCAATCAATTTCCTCTTGACTCTTCCTTATTAGCTAAGGTATGTGGGATTAATTCATGGTCTCTTTCAACCATGAAGACCCCAAACTCTTTTACTCTTTGATTTATGAATTACAAGCTTACTTTAAATATCAGTCTTTCGAATTATTATTTATTTGATTCAATTGAGATATAGGCTATATTTAATTGATGTTTTAAAGTGAATTAAGTCCTAATATGTTGAATTGCATTGATATTATGAAGATTTGAATATGTATTGTCCCCCCTTAAATGTTGATTTAAGCATGAGTAATCTAAAGTATTTAAATATGAATTTACTTATGGATTTACTTGAATTTCTTATTATATTTTTGATTTAAGTATGAATCTCTATTGTCCATGCTATTCTCTCATCATTCACAGCATATGCATGCATGAGCATTGATTTTCATGAAGATTATGAAGTGCGTCACAACTCAAGTATGTTTATGAATATGATTTTGATGAAATATGGTTATGTCAAGACAGTGATCACATAAATGTCTATGATATGGCTCTATGAGAAACTTTGGGTGTTTACATCAATATGATATATGTGAATGAATTATGCCTATGCATGAAAGTATGAATAGAAGTATGATTTGGCTCTTTATCCCAAGTATGATTAATTATGCAGAATGTTTGTCTTTTAAGCCTAAGTATGCATTGAAATGATTTGAAATGGCTTGTGCCTCTTTTGAAAGCATGTATGTATATACATACTCTTGTGGGATGATGATGTAGCACTGAGTGGATTTGTAGGAGGGGGTTGTCTCCAAGGTTCCAGAACTCATGTCTCATAACTATGTGCCAAACATAGGTATATGTTTATGGTAGCCTTTTTACCAAAATGGGGGTGCCCGTCAGGTATGGTTACAAATATGTTATGATGAATGAAAATTCTATCTTAAATGGGTGTGTTCATAAGGAAGGTTATTTCATCGAAATGGGGGTGCCCGTAAGGAGAAGTATTATCTACCTTTCGCAAGTGGATCACCTCTCCATTCGGTGTGGAGAAGACACCGAAATTCCATGTAATAGCTCGCATAGTTTTACATATCATTTGAGGTCACATCCCCTCTATGTTTAAGTATTAAGGCATTTCATGTATCATGAAATTCATGGTATATTGATATATTACTATTCTTTGGTCATATACTTCTTTTTATATATTTACCCTTGTCATTTAACATTGAATGCAGGTTTAATATGCATTACATGCCCATATACTTAGTACATCAAACGTAGTAACACATACTCTTTACCTATATAATCTAACCATGAGGAACCAGAGACTACCTTCATCTACCTCTTGACGGCTAGCTTAGATTGTGAAAGTTATTATGGTGAGTCCTATCATCCAAAGACAAGCCACCTTCTATCTACCTTCTATGTTGCTTCTGCTTATGTTTTATTTACTTTAAGGTTAAGTTCAGGATATGTCTTGGGCCCGTCTTATTCTATGACTTAGAGGCATTGTTGGACAACATGTAGACTCTTTTATAGATTTATGCTATGTCTTGTTATTTGGAGATTTTGATTATGGCTATTTATTGAATATTGATACTATGATGATATGCTTATGATGAGATGTGGAAATGTAAAAAGTCCTAAGTCCCATTCTATACCCATTGTGTGAGTCATACTTACCTGCCCCTTAGTTCCTATGTGTTATGTGTTATGTAGATCATGTTAATCCGTATCCCGATAACATCTCCTTAGCGTGAGTCATACTTTTCCATCCCTTAGAACTATGTCTTTCTACTTCATTATGCACTTCCAAATTGATGGTGTAAACATGGATACTTTGATGCTTGTTTGGGGACTCTCAAGTTCCCATAAAAGAATGCCTTATATCATAAGAGAATGTAAAGCATTGACGAAAGCATACATTGTCTTAGCAGGCTAACTACATAAGCGGGATGCTAGAACATATCTCTAGCTAAGCCAATATAAGAAAAGAAATAGAAAATGTTTAGAAAGCAACAATAAATGTCCTCGAAGTATGAAGACTCATCCACAAAAGTACTAGAAATAGTAAGCTCAAGTGATGAATCTGATATATGGACTCTATATTCTAGCCTAAATAGAGCATAAGATTGTCCTCAATGCATTATTTCGCTTTGAAAACTAACTTAATGATGTGTCAAATGATAGCTTTGGTGACCAAAAAGGAGACAAGAGCAATTGAGAACAAGGCAAAATAGGCAAAATAGGCAAAAAGGCAGGAAAAATGAGCTAAAATTGCATCATTGAATGTACTTGACAGACTAATTTGAGCCCACCAAAGTAACAGAACCTGACGAGAAGGGGAGTTAGAATTACATGTCAATTTGATGATGTTGATAAACACTCAGTGCATCGTCGACTGAATTTTGCAACCTTAATGTTCATCGTCAAAAGTTATAGTCACGATTTGATCAAGATCAAAATTTAGTTACATAATTCGACGATAAGTGTTATAGGTCGGTGTATCATCCAGCACATTGAAGATAACCGACTTATTTTGTCTAGTTGTATTTTAGGACAAAATCTAAGATGGTATTAACGCAATTTTAAAGAAAAATTTTAGTACATTTTTGTGGAGAAATACTTTGAAGTTGTATTTTTTCTTCTTAGAATGGTTGGTACTTAAGTTTTTGCACTAGGGGAAGAAGATTTTGGAAGAATTTTGATTTTATCTTGTTTTCTCAATTCAAATACAAAGTTATGGATGACCATTTGGGTATAATTTCTTGTTCCTTTACTATGAATGCTCAAGAAACCCCATGCTTGGGGATGTGCTATATAGTTGAATGATGAATTTATGAATAAGACTTTAACTTATTGACTATTGAAATACTAATTTGCATAGATTTATGTCTTCTACCATGTATCATTGAATATCTGAGGTTGCAAACTCATGTTTATATTTAGATCTTTGTATGCTCCATAATTTTGAGTATTTGGCGTGGGTGGATAACATAATAGTCGTGGATAATTGTGATTTGAGCTAAAGTCTTATTTAGATTTAGCTGACTAATGTTTTGGATTGATTAGCTATTTAATTACATAAATTCCCTTAGGCTTTTTATGTGATTTGTGCGTGCAATTGTTGTTTGTTCACATTGAGATACCACTTTCAATGTATGAATAATTGTAGTTACTTGCTTTCTAACCTACCCATGCATGATTAATACTAATTTTCAATATCCAAGACCCATTTATATAATTATGTTCAACTATGCACACCCCTAGCATGTCCCCTTTTGTTGAGTCCAAGTAAAGCAATCATACTTCAATTTTATTAATTATCAAATCTTAGATAGCTAAATTGTTACACTATTTTATACACATTGTTACACTATTTTATACACCTACAATTGATTAGATCAAATTTTACTTTGAATAATGAATTGTTACAACATTCCTCGTGGGATTGATCCCCACTCTTTTGTTAGGTATATTATATTGCTAGCGACCATTGCACTCTTTAATTATTTTAGAGTACATTTAAGCGTCATAAAATAGCACCATAGTCGGGGAATGGTGTATTAATCCTAGTTAGAAGTATTCCTTCATCTAATTTCTTGTAGTTGAATTTACTTATTTTTCTTTTGTGTCTGTTTGCCAATCACCAATGAAGATATAAGTGCACAAGGAAGTGTGGTTGGTGATGTCGTTGGTAACATGAATAATGTTAAATTGGATCAATTAGGAAGTACCGGTGCAATTTGATTGCCTCCCATTATGGGTAATGGAGTGTTCCATGTCACAGGTACAACGCTTCAATTGCTACAGCTGAAAGGATTCTTTAGAGGCCTCGCTCATGAGGACTCTCATGACCATATTCATAATTTTTTGAATGTATGTTTCTTGTTTACTTTCATAAAAATCTTACAAGAGTCTATAAGGCTGAGTTATTCAAATTTACTCTAGTGGGAGAGGCAACAAGGTGGTTGGATGAATTACCAAGGGACTCATTAACTTCATGGGACGAGTTGACCGAAGCTTTCTTTAAGAGGTTTTTCCCTCCATCTAAGATGCTGAAACTTCATGATAAGATCTAAATTTCAAGTGTATTGAAGGGGAGCCACTTCATAAAACTTGGTTGCGATTTCAAATATTGTTGCTCCAATTTCCTAACCATGGGTTGGGAGGCCATTTTTTGCTACAATATTTCTATCAGAGTCTTGATGCAATGAATAAGGGTATCATGGATCAACTTGTTCGTGGTGGTATTATGAGGCAAACCTTTATAGCTACCTTGACTTTGCTTAATGAAATGATGAAATTAACTGGCTTAGTACACGAGTAATGACCACATTACTCCACTCACCTTAGGAAAGAGTAAGGAGAAAATTAGGAAAGATCATGAGCGGAACATGGTCAAAGTTATGAACCAACTTGGATTTTTGACAAGCATATTATTGATGGTGGCTAATGTCAATGTTATTAGTACTAGTGGGGGTCTCAATCTAGACGAAGCAAACTTTGAGTCAATGATAATAAAGAAGTACATTTTATCGGGAATCAAGTAGGGGTTCTTGGCCTACCTTTCAAGGGCAAGTCGGGAATCAAGGTTGGATGAATGATCATGAGAGAAATTGAAATAATCAGGGTTGGAGAGATAGGAATGAAAGGGGGTGTGATCGTGATAGATATGTGCAACCACATGACTATGTCAAACGAAATGAGCCTATTGCAAACCTGAAAAGTTTTTGTACCAGCTTGGAAGTTGGGTTCGAAATTGGGGATGAGTATGTATATGAAGTTATATCTGAATTTAGTGTGGGTATGGTCTTGGAAAGGTTTATTGTTGGTTGTTGGGTTGTTGTTGTTGTTGATGATGATGAATTGGAGCCGAGATGGATTCTCGGGGTGGTCTAGTTTATGGGGAAGTGCTGGCGAAATTTTTATAAGAATTAGGGCCAAATTTGGGGTTTAAGGCCCGAAAAGGATCTTGACTTATCGTGAGCACTATTGTGATTGTTGTAGACGTTGGGCTTCCGGAAGAGGAAGGTGGTTGTTTAAGGCCCGAAAAGGATCTTGACTAACCGTGAGCACTATTGTGATTTTTGTAGACGTTGGACTTCCGGAAGAGTAAGGTGGTTTGGCTTGACGTTGAGGTTAGTTTGACGAAAGAATTAAGGTATGTAAAGCATTCCATTCCTTGGTATGATTTAGTTAAACGTGGAAAAATCTTATAAGTTTCAAGAGATAGCAATTCAAGCCTAACTATGTTTTATGTGTATTCCTTGTCATTCTTGTAAGCCCATTGATGACTACCTATTAAATGGCACCATGCCAAATTTCTTGATGAGAACAATATGTATAAAATTTGTGCTATGTCCTTGTGCAGTTTCACGTATGTACTACTTATGCCCTTGTGCAGATTCACATGTATACTACTTAAATAGTTATTAACACTTGTACATTTTATTTAAATGTAGCAAGCCTTAACTAAATTATTGAGACAAAATTTATAATTTATAAGTCTCTTAAAGTTTTAATGTTAAATTGACTAATTAGGTACATTTCCTGCGGTTTTTTGCAACATTAATAACTAAATCAGAGCAATCTGTTTATAAATATCAAATTAATACTTATCTATAGTCAAAGAGAATGTATAAAGTTTCGAGTTAGAGAGAAAAATATCTAACATACAATGTGATGCATTCTTAAATATTTTAAAGGATCTTGGGTGAAAGACAACAGAACTAAAGAATTCACATAGATTCCTTTTTTGATGGAAAGTAACAAACTCAACTGCTGCTAATAGTACCAATTACCATACTCACTTTCGAAGCAAGGAATGCTCTCTGGTATTTTTGCTCCAACTCTTTTATGGTGTAATGTATTTCTGCAACCACATCATTTAAGTTTTTCCACTTTAAAAACTTCATAAGAATGGGTGCTACATCATTGAAAAATATTTTCTTACTTGGAAGGTGCACAACAGTACAAAGCTCTGGATAAGTTGCTTAATGTACATGGGGAAACCATAAATGCCTCTATGGCCCCTCACAAGAGTAAAGCTTTTCGAGTATGTGATTCATGTTTTTTTGAGTATGTGGACATTCTAAAAGTGAACTACTTTTGAATGATCTGACACACGCCCATCCGTGTTTTTAAAGAGTTTAAGCAACATAGATTCTGACCATGTCAAATTTAACCCGAACGTTATTTAACCATTAAAATAATCTATTTTGCCAAATTCTTTGTTCATAATTTTTGACACCTAACTTTTCAAAGTTCTTGGCTAGCAATATTGATGTATAAAGTTCTTAGCTAACAATATTATGTATGATTTGAAGGATGTCTTGTAATGCAACAACTTTTGTATAATATATATGTTCATTGGAAAAAAATCAGTTAGTTAGAATTTGCTTACACATTCCTATTCCCATAATGTTGCTTTACTGGTATGAATCTTAGAAGCTATGGTTTGTTTGCCTTGTGGTCCATGGAATCTGTACGGAAGTGGAGAGTATGAATTCGAATAGTAATACTAGAGTTGTCTACACTGTTGGGTTTAGATGTCATGTCTGGATTCATGTGATAGGTCTTCAAAGTTGGTAAATTGTAAAAATATGTATAACTTGCTAAATTTTAAAAGAACTTATTCTCTACTAGTTCTAAAGGTATAAATACCCCGTAGCCTTTGATAGGAAACTCAAATTGAGTATTTTGCTTATGTTTGGAACTTATGGTGATGATTTTGTGCATATGACCTACTCTAGAGTTAGGCTGTTTGACAGTGGGTTCGGGGACGACGGTACGTAACGCCCGGCTCACTTGTCTGTTATATGGTGTTCGATGCTATATTACATTTGGTGAGTATGGGGACGGCGACACCTAACGCCCAACTCACACTGGCTGCTTTTGTATTATGATAGGTGTGTATAGGAACGGCGATACGTAATGCTCGACTCACCTATGCTGAGCGTGGGAGGCAGGGACGGCGATACGTAACGCCTGGCTCACTTACTCTATTTCTGTATGATAATATGTAAGGCAGGGATGGCGATACGTAACGCCTGGCTCACTTGATACGTAACGCCTGGCTCACTAACGCTATTTCTGTATGATGATATATAAGGCAGGGACGGTGATACGTAACGCCTGGCTCACTTACCCTATAGTGGATATGTTAGGAAAATAAATGTTTATGATCTGAATCTGAACCTTGAACGGAGACATTTTGATAATT
>DF358219.1:61257-91109 GCA_000787875.1 Solanum virginianum
GGGCTGCGTTTCATGCCCGCAGGTACAGAAGCACAGAGTAGCGGGCCACCAGCTTAGGATCCCTGTCTACCTTTTGAAGAGCTCCTTTGCTTCGGAGCAGCTGTTTGGTATATATGTTTACTTCTTTATTTTCTATTATGTCCAATTAAGGGTACGACGGGGCCCTGTCCCATCTTTTGATTCTGTTGGTCTGTATAGAGGTCTGTGGACTCCTGTGTGTATGGAATGTGGTCATTTGTATGATTTTGTATATATATTATGTATGTTGAGCGGTTTAACCGCAGCGGTGACCTTATCGGCCCACATGTCTATAAATATATACTTGTACTGTTTGTTGGGAATTTGCTGTATGCAGGTGGGTAATCAATAAAACAGAGGAAACTCTGCCGAAATTTCTGTAAATAATTTAGTTTTTATAACCGGAATCTGGCTTAGTGTGTATGTCTAGGTGCCCCGATCGGGCACTAGTCACGGCCCACGGGGTTGGGTCGTGACAATAACCTTGAGGCAAGTATTAATCACATGTCGCTTGCTATCTTTAAGCAACTAGGCTTGAAAGTTCCATTATTAATTACCATGCAATATCTCATGGTGGATTGTTCAATCAGAAATCTGGTAGGGATACTTTATTTGTAATCACTTGGTTGGCCATTTTTGACTTTATCTGTGAAAATTACTATTTTATCCTTTTATAAATAGCTTTAGGCCTATTTTGAACTATTTGTATTGTTAGAATAGAAATCCTGAATTTTAAAAGTTGAAAATATGAGGTTTTACATTTTTAGAAGCTTAATTTGTTGAAAAAGTGAGCTTTTGTGTCATTTTGAGTTTCGGGTGTCAGACCAAAAATTCGTCAATTCCATCAACTCTAAAATATCAAATTTATTCTAGAAGAAGTTACGGAACTGAATTCGAAGTTAAAAATGAGGTTTTTAGGCCCATAGTTTTATTTTTAGTCATTTTCAAAGACAAAGTTTGAGTTTAGTTAAAATTTGGAGTTTGGAAGCTCGAATCAAAGTTCTAACAGTTCTAGTATTTTCAAATGGTGAAACTATCTCTACAAATGATCTTACCAAAATTTTTAGAGTTGTCGAGGGTAGTATTGGTATTTTTAATTTTAAACTAGTTTATTTGACTTGCATTTGTAAATGTATCGTGGAGACTTTGAAATTGATTTCTTATGATTTTGTTGAGTCTGGATCGCTATTTTTGGTATGAATACATATATGATTTGTAAAATCCTAAATCCAGATAAGTTTGGAGTTGGGAATCAGACTAGGCATTGCTAATATAACTAAGATCTAGTGCAATCACATTTCTTCACGTTCGCAGAGGTATGGATATCATTACACTACATGTTCGCAGAGGGATTGTGTAATTTACCTTCTCCATGTTTGTGGGATGGTCTTCGCGTTTGCGGAGCATATGTGTGGGTGACCCCCCCCCCCATTCTTCTCAACATTAACAGGATGGGCTCCACATTCGTGGAGGTATTGAGTTAGTTCTCCTCTGCGTTCACGGATCTCTATCCTCATTAGCCGAGTGTATTTTGACTATTCATTTATTAAAACTTGAGAGACATCATTTTTACTCAATTTTCGAACATGTCAAGATTTTGAGGAGATGTTGGAAGAGAATTTTCAAAGGATTGTTTTGCGAAAGTGATTCCAGCACTATTTTAATTATTTTCCATGAGTTTTATTTTGAATTTCATGATTTTGAATATCCAAAATTGGAGATTTTTACGCTTTGATTTCAAAACTTTAAATGATGATTTCACCTTTGATTTGAACTTGATTTTAGTGGGATTTCACCCACGGACTCCATTTTTTTTATGTAGAATCGAATTTCAAAGTTAATTTTTAGATTCGAGAACTTTGAATTTTAGCCCTAATTTTGACCATTTTGCCAATAAGCCTAAATCGTGCCAATATGGGCATCAACATTCACCTCTTAATGTGTAGTATCTATTGTTGATAATGATTGATCAATTCGACTGTTTGGAAGTTTGAGTTGATTGAAAGCTTGTTCAAGTGCGATTTTAGCATCGAGAATGGTTTGACTAACCTTTTTGAGACTGGATTTGAGTTATTGAATATGTTCATATAATAATTGTAAGATTTAGATAGAATTATAAGTCAATGGTATTATATGATAGAATTTGATGGTAATGTGATATTGTTATGCCGAAAATTGAGTAAGTAGTGATCATATTGATAAACTGAGATAAAATTATGGAAATTGAGATAATTTTGGATATCATGATGATGGCATGACACTTGTGATAGCTTTTGGTCAGTGTTGTGATTAATTGATGATAACTGTGATAAACTTTAGACTTATGAGCTTAATTGGGTATTTGTGGAGCCTTGTTTCATTGACATCTTGATTATTGATGAGATAATAGGGATATGAGATATAATGATGGTCCTATGGGACTAGTTTATTAACATGATGTTACCGGTTTGATGTGAAGGTTATTGTACATATCAGTTGTTATTTATATTGCTCTTACATACATGTTTGAAAAGTTGCATTGGTATGCACATATGTTATATTAACTAGTTGCATTGGTATGCATATATCTTTTCTGTCGCCCAAGTTACACCTCCTTTTTAAGGATAAAGCGATCATTGTCAAGAAATAGAACCTAACTAAGGTCAGGGTTGAACCCAAGGGAATACGTAGATTTATGAGAATTCAATTAACGCAATTTGAGTGATTAACCAACTTACTTCCCCAAAGAGAGGGGGAGGGGTTGCAATAATCAGTAGAAAAATAAACCTAACTAACAGGAGTTAAATTAATATGGAGAGAAACTTGGGTATTGTGTTCTCCATGATTCCCTTAGTATCACCGGATAACCTAATTCTTTTCTAGTGTGTAGCATGCCGGATAGTAAGTTGAGTTCACCAAACCCTTTAGTCTAGGTGAGAGGCGAATTTCACTACGTGACTTGGCTCATCTCTGTAATGTGTATTACTAACTGTTACCTATTAGTCCCAGTACAACCTCCCCTTGGCGCAATTCAGTTGATTAGACGAGAACACATTAATCGAATCCAGTTAATTAATTTTTTTCCTATTCATTACTACCTTGGTCCAATTAGTAACACTAAGCAGGTTATAATATTAGCCATCACTAGAAAATATGCAAAACGAAGAGAGTTAATTAATATATGCATGCACATTTTTCAAGAATTATGAATTACCCGATTTTACCTTATTAGTTCTTCATGGTTCCCACAACCCTAGTTCTAGATTTAGCTACTTATGATTTGTGTAGATGCAAGACTTATAAATTGGAATAACATAATAGAGCACTTATACAATTGAATTAAGAACAAGCAAATCCAACTTCAAAGAGAATCACAATATTAAAGATCAAATCAAAGTGCAAGTGTTTCTCAAAACTCTCTAATGTTATCTCACTATTTTTCCTCTCTAATTGTTGAGTTCTCTGTGTACTGTGTGTAAAACTTGCTGAAAAATAACATAAGAACCTATTTATAATACTTAAAATACAAGTCCTAAACACAATAGGATAGTCAACATGCCTCACGAACGGGTTTACGGACCGTCCGCCGTATGGCTGATCGGCGATTAATAGCGATTTCGGCTTCATGCAGGTGAGTTGCAGCCTGTCTCGTACAATGCTGTTGAAAAACTGGACTTCAAGTCTACAATACCCCTCTACACCCGTAAAGTGATTTACGACCCGTAGGGGGTTTCGTCTGATGAATCTTCAAAAAGTCACTCATCTCCAATCCTCAGGGCACGAACTATGTTCTTAGACTCGTAAACTAATCCATGATCCGTTTGCATGTTCGTATAATCAACTTCAGAAAATCAGTCCCTCACTGGAATTATCTACAAAACCCACTTCACGATCCGTGGAGTGAACTACGACCTATAAAGGGTCTCATATTGTATCAAAATCAGTAACTTCTGCACTTTCTTCCCAAAATCGAGGTCGACCCTAGAATTCTGCAAATATAACACAAAAACACATAAAATCAACTAACATCGCATTGAGAACACGCAAAATTTCAAAATTTTCAACTTTTTCGAGCCTATGAATCTTGTATAGAAATTATTGTGCTCATGTTAGCAGTGTAATATAATTAATACAAGTTATCATTTTCAAGAGATGATTTAGCTGCAATTATAAATAAAAACTTCAAGAGATGATTTAGCTGCAATTATAAATAAGAACTTTCTTTTTAATATAGTATAAATCTGGACTACTCAAAGTCGAATAAAAATTGATTTGAAGATGGATTAAAGTTGAATTTTTAATAGAAGAGGAATATTTTAAATAATAACTTTAAAATTTTAACGAAGGGGTATTCTACAGCCGAAAACTAACGAATGGTTTTTTTCGCCCCATTTCTAATAGTTAAGGGGTATGTTTGGCCATTTTTTCATTTTTGTTTGGACAAGGGGTATTTTTTAGCCAGAATTTATTGAAGGGGTATTTTTTAGCCAAAAATATAGTGGGGGTATTTTTTATCCAAAAATATAATGGAGGGGTATTTTTGAACCAAAATATAATTAGAAGTATATTTTTGTTCTATTTCAAATAGTTTAGGGGTATTTTTGACCTTTTAACCTTTAATAAATAATTTGTTAAAGAGGGGTATTTTGACACCAAAGACAAATGAGAAGGCATTTTAGGCCACGAAGGACATTTATTGTATCATTTTTAATATTTAGAGGTCATTTTAGGTCTTTTCCGCTGTATATATTATTTATTATGTATATGCATATATTTTTTTTTTCTCGTTTAAAACTGGTTTGTAAGGTCTTTTTTCATCATTTGGAAGAAGCTTATTTTCCATATAAAGCTTATTTAGAAATAGGTCTTTCACCTTGTTGTTTCGGGCGACGATGACAAGCAGCAACTGCAGATTTCTCTTCAAAAATGGCTTGATTCCAAATTTGGCTGAAAACCCATCTGTAACAACCTTACTTGAAGCCCACCAAGGTATTTTACCTTCTTTTGAATTCTTCTGTTGTTTTAAGGAAAAAGTTTCCTACACAGGAATCTTGGTTTTTGAATTATTCAACAAATAAAGGGTAGAAACTTAAAAGGTACAAATTTTTTTTTCCATTTCAGGTGCATATACAACAACTAGGACTCACGATGGTGGCTCGCTGCTGCTGTTTTGGGAACGGCATATGAGCAGACTCTCCAATTCTCTAAGAATTCTCTTGAATTCTAACCCAGAACTTTTATTCAATTCAGAAACATGTAGAGTCCCTTTTTCCTTAGTATCAAAAAAACCAACTATGTGGGATTCATTGATTCAATCTCTTGTGGATGATTCAATGAGAAAAGCTCTGCCCTTTGTATTGAAGAAAAGAAGAAGTGGGGAGGAATTGGCCATTACATGTCTTGTCAGTGGAAATGTTGATAGTTTGGTGGAACTTGAGGGAGACGAGGAAAAGTTTTCTACAGCTTTTGATGTATATGTCCATGTTGGTTCCTATGCTCCTCCACTCTTTGGTATCCATGAAAATGCAGCACATTTGGCAGTTGTAGGTCGTGGTAGGCACGTCGCTAATGCCAAATATGCAGATTGGGTTAGGTAATTATGCTTGAAACAAATTGTTGCTATGCTTTTAACCGTGATATACTCATGGAATTTCCTCTTGATACTAATGAATGGCGATTTTGCTTGACAAGAGGGAGGTGCTCGGATGGTAAGCATCCCTCACTTCCAACCCTAAGGTTGTGAGTTTGAGTCACCAAGGAAGCAAAAAAGGGTGGTAGCTCCTAGGGAGGAGTAAAAAAAAGAGAAAGAGATGGTGATTTCGCTTTAGTATCTGATTTGAGGATATAGGGAAGAGATGAACTTAGTTGACACAATCGTTCTTGGTAATGGGACTTTGTTGTTTTCGTTATAGGTAGGCAAAGGAAACAATTGGAGAAGCTGAGGCCACCTTCTGTCAATGAGCTCCTGTTGTCAAACAATGGCGATCAAATCTTAGAGGGTTGTTTGACAAATCTTTTTGTTGTTTGCGACAAGGTGAAAACGTCATTACCAAATTGTTATTAGGTTGACCTAGTCCCTTTTTGTTAACATTTTATGCTGCACTTAGAAGAATTGGAATTTTTCTTATTCCATATAATCTTTTATCATGGCTAGATTTCAGAGGACCAAACTATTTTTGTTTAATTTATTTTATTAGTAATTACTGGTACTGATCTCTTATTTGATCTTGTTAAAGGTGTACCAATTACTAGTTCATTGATGGTTTTTCTGGGACGTTTGAGCTTATGCGTATTTTTTAGTGCTTAAGAAAGGGAAAGGAAAAGACTGCAAAGTTGTAGCTGTTTTATAGAGATTTCACTTACTGAAGGGAACAACTGGTTTTGTTAAGACAGCCACTGTTTCTGTTGGGGGTGATTTATAAAATTTGAATTTAAACTAGATTTAGAGTACTCGCTGTTGTAATTATGCAACCTGATTTTGTAGCATCTTTCAGCCATACATAAATAATTCTTCAGCAAATATAGTGATTAGATTGAAACCTGTCTATGAGAAGAAAAGATCTATAGTGGTGGGCTATTCTTCTAGTTGTACAGGATGAGCGTAGCTTGACAAATTTTAATTTAGTCAATTACAGGAAGGTTATTGACTGTATATGGAAATTTAGTTTGGACAAGCGCCATCTTATTGCTGGTGTTCTAGCAATTAATGAAAGTTCTTTTTGATAAGGTAACAGTTGTTTAAAGTTACATTTTACTGATGAAAAAGTGCTAAGCTTTTCTTCTGGAGGCACACTGGAATGACTTGGACTGTGCCGGACCTACTCCCGAATTGTAAGTTTATTGGGGCTATAGAAGAAAGATCATGGGGGCTATAAAAGTTTGAGTAACAATTGAAGAAAATATGGAACACAATCCCTGCATGCACTTAGTGGTCCATCTGAAAAGAAAGTAACTTGAGGTGCTTTTGAGTTTCGATGATGTACCAACTCCATGCTGAAGGTCAAGACCGCTTATATAGTTCTCCTGTCTATTTGATGTTACCATATTTGATGTTACCAATTTCAAAAAAAAAAAATAGTTCTGTCTATTTGGTGTAGGAAGTAATATTTACATGAGACTGAATCACCCCTGATTGATTTACTAGGTTCTTTCCTTTGTTAGAAAGAAGGAGCTATACTTTGGATTTTTGGATGTACATGATACAGCACCATCTTAGTGCTGATGTCAAAAGAAAAAGCCTTTTTACTGGCCTAGTTGAAAAATTGTTAAGCTTTACTTTAAAAATGGACACAACATCTATGCTGAAGGCATATCAACTTTTATCTAGCAGAAGTTGCAGCAATTACTAATCAATCTATCCGAGTAATGCATTAGTATTATTTTGCTGAGGATAAGGTTAATCCTCAGTGACGACATTCCGGCTTCTCCTTTACAAAGTGAATGCAGGATGATCTTAACTTTATGTGAAAAGCTTATCTTGCTCACTTATTATGTAATGAGATAAAAATTTATATTTTGGAATTGTAATCTAGTGTATGAGTCAATTAAGGGTGTGTTTGGGATGAAAGAAATTTTTTTCCTAGAAAATGTGTTTCGAAAAATAAGTAGGTTCTTACTTATTTTGTAGTATTTGTTATGTAAACAAAACATATTATCCTAAGAGTATTTATATGTTATTTAGAAAAAACACTATGGAGGTGGGGTGGAGTGGGAGTTTGAGAATGGTGGGGTAGGATGGTCAATGGCTGGGGGTTGGGGGCTTCTGGGGTGTGGGGAGGAAACTAACTCCACCAATGGAACTTGTTTTTCCTACTTTTAGTATTTAAACATTCTCGTCATTTTTGAGGAACTTGTTTTCCTAGAGAATATTTTGATCAACCTAACATGAGAGAATTGGAAAACATCTCTCCATATCACACACACCTCACGTCCTAACATTTTGCTTTAACTGTATGTGAATAGTGTATAACTTTTACAAAGTTTATCATGTTTTATCATACAGAAATTACTTAAAATTTTGTTGCAGTATGTTAATGGCAATTGTCACAAGGCTAGCCAAAGAGACGATGAATCTACAGTTTCAATTGAATTGCAGACTGCCCCTATAAGAGATGGTGTCCTTCCGGGAGTCCTACGCCAAGTAATTCTTGAGTATGTTCCTTCTGTGGCCTTTGGAACTTGACATATTTAAAGTTAGAACTTCATGTTACTATTTGGAACTGTCTCGCATTTTGCAGCAACTTATTCATCTTTAGAATGTAATAAATGCTGATGAATTTGGAAGGGGTTACTGTTGTATTGACTCGGTTTTGCCTAATTTTTTATACGGTTGGTACAGATCTATTCTAGAACATTCTATGTTTCCCTAATCCTATGTGTTCTGCACATATTAAGTTCTATACCATAAAGAATTTCCTTTACTTGTGCGGAGTCTTATTGAAGTAGATCTTCAAGATATTATATAATATAATAATAGGAGGTTGTTTTATTAATAATAACTTATTAGTTAGTAATTTCTTTTAGAAGTCCATCTTTGGCGTTTGAGAATTTTTATCTGCAAGTCATCATATGTGTTCCCAAAGGACTGCTCTATAGAATGGTCTACATTTGTCATTGTGTGCGATGCCATATTTGAACCACAACGACAATATGAAGCTATTGAGGGTCTATGGTATATTGAAGAATTTGACTGAAACGAGAAATATGGAACTTTTGAAGTTTGAATCAAAAGGATTAAATCATGTTGTTTCAATTAGGTTCAAGTAATATGTCAAGAAAAAAGTATTAGTGACCTGTCTGTTAGAAGCTACTTGATTTTTTTTTAAAAAAGGTTGTCGCAGATCAAAATAGATCTACTCGTACTTTGTTAAATAATGACTGTGATGATCATGTGTTTGTTCAGCATATGCTCAAGAAACCAAATTCCAGTCAGAGAAATTGCACCTTCATGGTCAGAGCGTGAAATGTGGTCAGAAGCATTCATTACAAGTATGTGGCTCAGTTATAAGCTCAAATAATTATTATTTCTTCAACATTATATTCTCAAAGCTTGCTTTTATTCTCTGGGGAGGGCTCCAAAGCCGTTTCCCTTTACCTGGTCAAATGGAGACTGAATTTTTAGTATACATATCTGAGTTGTGGTCCTGATGCTTAAGCTTCTTGCCTATCAGTTCTCCAACTCAACTTCATGCTTATTATGTGCAATATGAGGTTGGATTCACTTTAAAAGTGAAAGATAGAGTAAAACGTGTTTTCAATGTTCCATTATGAATGTATATTGCTGTACTGTTTAGAAGTGAAGGGTAGTAAAAGCGTGCCTAATGTGCCATAATGAATTTGTGTTCCTATATACAGTAGGAGGAATTACTTTTTAACATACTTATTTAAACTATTGCCACAGATAGCTTGAGGCTATTGCAGCATGTGGAGGTTATTCAAGCTCCTAGTTCGTGGGAATCACTTGAAGCACAAACTTGGATGGACGTAACATGGGAGGAGAAGCTGTTTGAGGTATAACACATCCATGAACTAACAACTTGATAAATAAAGGAAGTTCTGAAGTTCTCATTGAATAATTCCCTTATTGGTGTTTGTGTAATTTTCAGCATGCTCCTGGACGGATCACTGCACTCATTCAGGTGATAAAATAGATTGCCTTTTTAATGTTTATGCCATTTAATAGAGATTACGTGCTCGATTCTTTACAATTTTTAATGTTATTGTACATTTGTCCACTCCTACATGATTAATTGTTAAGTTATGAGTCTGAGCATTCTCTTTTCTTTCCCCAAACATAAATCAAGTGCAAAGTCTTGTACACTGAAATAGTCTTAAAATACTGAAAAAGCATACACCTATGTGATCCGAAACAGTATATATTTATGTCGAGTCTCCATTTTGAGAAATTCTCTTAAGTTCTGCTTATAGAAGTTTAAAGAAAAAGGGACAAAATAAATAGTTTGTTTGTAAAAGAAGACACTATTACCTGAATCAGATAGGGCTGTAATTATTCATCCAGGCAGGAGTATCCTATGTGGTTGCCTCTCCTTTCCCACTGCTTTGGGCTCTTGCTTTCTGGGTGGATAAGAAGACGTATGAAAATTGACATGACAAAACCCCTCAAAGAGTATGATAGGCTCATTCTTTCTTTTAGTTAATCTGTTGTACTCTTTCCTTTTAGGACTTCAATCATTGGTCTACATGCACTATGTTTGTCGCTTAAGCTATAAGTAGTGGAACAATTACGAAATTATGAAACCTCTTGGTTTGCTCAAGTAGCGAACAAAGACTCATCGTTGTGTTTTTTCTGCAGAAGGAGGTCATGGAAATGGCAAGCATAGAAGGGTATCCAGTTTCTTTATTTAATGACCAGTAGGGTCTTTCGCTCATATCATATTTCCTATTTGTGGTAAGTAGTCAGTGATGTCTTCGCTTCACATGCCCCTGTTACATTTATTCTGGTGTACAATTAACTCGGTTTGATTGTAAGGAGAACTATAGTTAAATAAAAGTGATAACACCCCCTTTTCATTTAACAAATCACTGAAACAAATAAAACTAGCACTCTTGTAATTCATATGTACATTGCACCTGCAGAATATCCACATTTCCGATAATATCTATAAATCCAACATATTCTCCAAACAACTCATTGGTCACTTACAAAATGAATACAAGACATGAGACTTTTCAGTTTTGGTATGTGTGAAAATGAAAATCTAGCCATCTCTCTAAAAGGTTACTTCGTAAGTATTCATTGGAATCGATCATTATCAGAATAAAAAGAGTAGGGGTGTGTTTGGTATGGAGGAAAATATTTTTTCATTTTCTCATCTTTGTTTGGCTTAAATGTTTTGAAAAACATTTTTCCTTAAATTTAAGGAAAATGACCTTCCAAAAGTTAAAAGGAAAATATTTTTTAAAACTCTTATACAATTTCAAATAAAATAAGGTTAAAGAAAATTTACATTTTGAAATTTTTACTTTTTCATCTATTTTTATTCTGACTCATCCAATTCCCCCACCCCCTTCCTCTCTCCCCCCAAAAAAAATTAAAAATATACTTTAAATTATGAAAATATTTTCATGTTAGAAATTATTTTTCTACAAATTATTATCTATTCTCTAGCTAAAAATAGAAGTTTTTTTCTAAAAAATATGATTATTCATTAACCAAACAATAAAAATTATTTTTCAGAAAATATTTTTCACTCACTAACCAAATATGAGAAAATGAGTTAGGAATCAACTCATTTTCCAAGAAAATATTTTCCATGGAAAATATTTTCCTCCATACCAAACACACCCTATAAATGAATGTCATTCCTCTCTACTATCAAGTGTTATAATATTTTTCTGGTATATAAAATACTTTTCCTGGTATAGGAATCCTTCCGATAATTGTATACATTCGTGTTTTCATTAAAATAAAAGATGTCCTTAATTATTATAAATATTAAATATATTAATATTTTTTAATATATATTAATAAATACATAGAATCAAGTAGAAAAACATACAAGCTAATATATTTTCAATCCATACAAATAACATAAGAAAATAAAAGCTAGGAACTTTTACAAAAATGAATCGCAAAAAGTAAACTGAAGTGTGAAAGAAAAGACGGGAGATGGAAGAGAAGTTTCAAAAGATAATACGACAGGAAATAAGTAATACAAAAGCCATATATATGTTAGGGTAAATTTTAATAAAAAATAAATGATAAATTAGAATTATTTAAATTTAAAAAAGATATATTTGAAAAAAAAAATAAGAGAACCATGGGATACCATCAAATTGGTGGTTTAAAAAAAATGAGAATTTTCATGAAACAATCAAAACAAACGTGATTTTCTTACTAGTCATACCATACCAAGAAAATCCACTATCCAAACAAGTTGCTAGCCTTCGTCCCAAAATACTTCTTAGCTTCACTTTTTAAGAGTCATAATATATGAATTTTGATTAATATTTTACTGTGTTATATTATATATATTTTAAAAATCATATTTTTTTAAAAGAAAGTCCATTTCTCAGGGTCTCAAACCCTCGAACATGGACACTAGAGACTTGAAAAACAGGGCGCGTCATCTAGGTCTCAGAGCGTAGCATCAGAAAATCCCCCTCTCTCGGATCTAACCGGATTCAAACTCCCAATCATATCATCTCTGTCTACCAGAAGCATACAATCCAACCGAGTGTAACCATCACCTCTCTTAGTTCACTAACAACTCACCCCTAGGATAAGGGAATAACTCAGAGTACCAACTAACATCAGTATCACAGAGCATAGATTTCAATAGTCGGAACAGAATCAGGCCCAATAGGAAATCATGCTATAATCTAGCCCACAGCAGGTAATAGCAATAAAAGCACATTAATAACAGGAATATCATAAGTATCTACGACAGATAGGCCTAACAAGATCATGATATGCCAGAAATCAAGTCATCATATGGCAAGAAATCACATGTGTCCCATAGTTATCACAACGCATCAAGATCAGGCAACATACACCTATAGATAACAGTTAAATCAAAAAGCGTACCTGTCCATGGCATTGGCCTGTACACAACCCTTACAAGGCCTCCCTGCAGCCTAATGATACTTTTATATACTCCCTGCAGCCTAACGATACTTGTGTGTGTGTGTGTCTATATATATATATATATACACACACACACACACACATAGATGTGTGTGTGTGTATCATTACTAATAAGAGCGAAAGTAGGCAACTCAAGCAGGTTGCTCTTCGTCAACATGCTAACTTGAGCTGTCTACTTCTTCGTCGCTATTATATAGGACCCGCAAAAATAATTTGCGGGTTCATTAATATAATATTTTCAAAGCAGTTCGATTGTATTTCTTCAACTGCCTCAATTATGATTTTACAATATTAGTCTTGATAAATTATGGGACCTGCAAAAATAATTTGTAGATTCATTAATTTAATATTTTTAAAGTAGCTTCATTATATTTCTTCAGCTGCTACAATTATGATTTTGCAATATTGCTTCAATTATGAGTTTACAATCTTAGCCATGATAAATTATTTTTGTGAATTTCTTAATTTAATATTTCCAAAGCAGCTCGATTATTTATTTTTATGAGTTTCTTAATTTAATATTTTCAAAGCAGCTTGATTATATTTCTTCGGCTGCTTTAATATGAGACCCGCTAAAAAAACTTGCGGATTTCGTAATTTAATATTTCTAAAACAGTTTGATTATATTTCTTCAGTTGCTTCTAGGTCTAACGTGACTAGTATATATGTGTGTGTGTGTGTGCAATAGTATTACCACCAAAACAGTTTGATTATATTTCTTCAGTTGCTTCTAGGTCTAACGTGACTAGTATATATGTGTGTGTGTGTGTGTGCGTGTACATACATTCGAGATATAGTATTCACGACTAACCATGTAGATTATGATTCCATAATCACATCACTACACATACTAGATACCATTAGCATTTCACATACATTTCAAGTTCAATATGCATGTAATTCCACTCAATCTGAGGTGTAGGAAAAACCTAGTCTACCTAAAAAATACTACCTCAACTACGAGTCAGTCCAGCCATATTTTTCCCTTCCTAAAAATCTCCTAAAGTTGTTAAGCTATTACAACATAACCTAGTCTACCTAAAAAATACTCCCTCAACTCCGAGTCAGTCCAGCCATATTTTTCCCTTCCTAAAAATCTCCTAAAGTTGTTAAGCTATTACAACATAATTCATGGAGTCAACATGATTAGTTTGTGGGGTTATGCCAAGCTGGTCTCCGTGATCGCGGCATTGGCCTCCACAAACGTGGAGTACAATTGTTGTTGGTGCTGCACCAAATTTTAATTTTCTCTAGGGCATTTTTTATGCTCTCGATATTCATTTTTTGCAAACGAACAGTGTAACTCTCCGTCTATAAAGTAACTACCTTTTAGCACAAATCAGTCATTTTGAAACTAACAAAACTATCAAAATTTTATTCCAAGGCCGTTTAACAGAGTTTTTTCAGAAAACTTATTTTACCAATTTTGGCTCCTCGCTAAGCTGCAAACTTGCACAATTCTCAATTAAAACATCCAAAACTCATTCCAACAATCCCAACAGATCATAATAAGTCTTAGGTCACTATACAAAAGCTTAGAACAACACAAATAACAAATAAACGCAGAATTAACCTATAGGGTCATTACACGCAAGATGCCTAAATATTATTTTTGCGAGAATCTTGCTTTAGGTCATACTTTCATTTTTTATTGAGCAGATTTGTAGGCAAATGACTGAACATTTCAAACTACTTCAAGAATCTAGGAAATAATTTCATTAGCGGTATCAAGAATAACATGAATTTATCTTCTGCAAACACTGAAAGATTGCAATCATAAATATTTATCACTCCCTTGTCGATTTAAAATTCAAAAGCAACGAATATTTTTTTTCTAAATTCATCACAGTGTAGATTCTTTTGGCACCTATCCATGAGATACCACCGGGAAAGGATTTTGCTCCTTTACAAAATTTCATGTAAAACTCATCAAACACATATGTACTAAGGTGATCCTTCAATGAAAGAACACCCTATTGCATGCTAGCATCTGACAACTCAGTATAGATATCTTTAAAAACATTGTAGAAATTAAGGTCCAAAATAATGTCTGTTGAGTCATAATATGTGAGATAATGTGTGTGCCTTATTCTCATAAGACATAGCATTTCATTTGCTAGTTGTAACCATGAATATAAAATTAGCTATTAAGTAGAACTATGTGTAGCAGATGCAGCACCTAATGCTACAAATACAAACAAACTACAAAAGTTGTTGCATCTGCTATAATTATTTTATTAAATTATTGCAGTAGGAATAATTATTAATATACTTGCTACAATAACTTCATGAAATAATTACAACAACTATTGTAATTGCTCAGCAATTGTAATAACTAAATGAAGTTGATAAAAAATTAAAAGAAATTATAGAAACTTACACTGTCTTCCCCCACACATCCATGTTTGTCATCATTGTAAAGTCGTTACAACCCAATTCATTCATTGTATACCTTGTCTTGGGTGCCTGTTTCTTATTAATCTATTGCTAGAGCTTTTTCTTTTTTTTTTTTTTTGACCATCAACATTTAAATAAATATTTATTGGTTGAAGCTCTTTTTGTTGATCAATCACCATTTTTGAAGGGTTGATTGCCTTTTTTTGGGCACTTGATAGTGCCTTAGAAATTTATCTTTTCTCCTTTTTACACCAATCGAAGTTTAAGGGTTTGAGATTCTCAAAGATGGATTGATGCCTCTTTTAGATATCAGTTGTTGATGTGTGTATCTAAAGCCTTCACCTTGCCAATCAACTGATTCATTTATCCAGAGATTATTTTACATTCACAAGCACATGAAAGTAACCTAGAAGTACCAACACCAATAGTTGAATATTTTCTCAAGGTGTAAGAAGTTTCTAAGGGATGTCGAATAGTCTCACTAGCAGAGAAAATGATGTTCCGATATTATGACCACCAACAATATCAACACTACCACCAGCATCATAAATACCACCAGCAATACCACCACCAACATCATCAGCACCATCACCAATAGTATTACCACCAACACCAGAAATACTAGCATCTTTACCTGCAATTACACCACCAACTATACCAGAAACAACAACACCTTCACCAAAAATACCAACAACATCACCAACATCAGTACCACCAGCATCACCACCAATATAAAAATAACTATTGAATCTTGTTGCATTATCATTCCAACACTAGCAATAACTTCGTCAATAGCTCTCAAAGTATCAAAATTTCTTTCAATCACAGACAAATCTCTTTTAATAGTTGATGCTCCAACCAGATTCTCTCGAAGCTTTTCAAGCTTAGGATCTATCTTGTCTTCTTTCAATGGAACAAATTCAGAAATAAATTTTATCTCCATCTCAGTGATTGAAGGAGCTATCCATGTGTACACAATCTATGCATAGAAAATAAATGTTAAGGTAGAAGTATGAATTAATTGCTATGATAACAATAATAATTGTTGAGGCTAGGCATAACAATTGTTGAAACTATTTCAGCAACTACTGTAACAACTACACTAATTGCTGAAACTAGGCACAACAACTATTGAGACTAGAAACAAACTAGCCAAATAGTTGTTGAATATAATACAACAATTGCTAAGACTAGCACAACAATTGACCAATTTACTATAACAAGTTCAAACTTATTAAGACAAGAATAGTCTGTCAAAATAAGTTTTAAGAATATATAAATATAAAATAAGAAGTCTTACCAAGTCAGACGGGAGATTAAACAAATTATCAATTTAAAAAAAATTATTTTTCTTTGCATTCAGCTATCTAAGAATTCTCGAACGAGTTTCTTTATCTAATTCGAAGATGGAGAATAACTTCAAATGCCCCAAGTCTATATAAAAAAATATCATCACAGTTCAAAATAATGAACCAAACATTAATAAAGATGAAGAAATATTAAATAAAGTTTACCATGAAAACCCACACAAAGCCAAAAAGATTGGTTGTTTTTCCTGTTGGGTTCAATTCTTTCAACAGATATTCAATGGTGAGTATGACACTTTCTTGGCTCCATGAATGGGCGTGAAATGCTTTACAATCGGTGCTAAGCTAAATCTAGTTAACAGGAATTCTTCTGCTTTGATCGCGTGTACAAAGAACACTTTGCACGAATCAAAGTAAGCACAGTAACTTTTTGCAGCATTTTGCAACCTCTTCAAAATTTAGAAAGGTAAGCAAATTCTTCTATCTGAAATTTTTTTCGGTTAACTTACGCAATTCATTGCGCTTTTCAACAACCTTAGAACTCTTGGATGACTTCTCCAACCGAGCAACAACTCTAAGAGTATGATGACAATTTAAGTCTGTTATGATTGCAAATTCTTTCATGCCAAAACAAATTGACATGCAACAATAATTTATCTAAAATGTATTTTTTTCATCACTAATAATCTTTCGTCGAAGAAGTTGATATACTAAGCTCATAGAAAAATGTGAAACTATTCTCTTGGATATGTCTAAATACTTCTCAAATATAGTAGATCAAAAATATTTTTCTAAATTTTGTGCCATCGAAACCTTTCTAAAATCAACAAAAGATTTGTTCATACCTGATCGAACAGCAATATCATCTTTTAAATCACGATTCTGATTGTCCAACAATGTCTGCAAATTATAGTTTGAAAATTTAATTTATTTAACAACGACATCTATTGAAGGACTGTTAGGAGGGGAATCAATAGTGGAAATGGAAGGGACATGCCTATCATGTCACAATTTTGTTCTGATTTCATCCATCATAACATTGTCTGATTTGCTTGCTTGTTGTGAAGATGAATCAGTTTTATCACATACATTTCTTCTTTTTCTTCTTCTTGTTTTAAAGCAGAATCGACTTTATTCCTTGTGAATTGTTGTTGAGCCTCAAATTCCTCATCTGTTTGTCTAGGACTTGAGGTTGTCTCCTCTTCGTCTATCATGGCATCAACAAGTAAAGTTAATTTTTTACTAGACGCTTGTACTTTTGCTGCTTTCGCTACTAGTTCTGCTTGAACTTCTGCTTCTCTTTAGGATTGTGTACTAATTCTTCTAAATTTATAAGAAAATTTACTTGAAGTAACTTTTTTTTTTGTTCGAGCCATTTTATCTATACAAATGAAATAAAACACATAAATTAGCATAACTAATTCTTTAATAAAATGAAAAAACAAACCACAATAAGTGATTTCATATATTTTTTAAAATGGATGAATTGCTACATCAATTTAAAGAGTATATGCAGGAATAACTTTAATAGATGCATCAATAACTAAAGTTATTGTAATAACTTAAGGTAACAATTTAAGAAATTAAAAGTATAGCTACTTAAATAGTTACTTATAAATACTTAAATTGTTGCAATAACTTATATGCAACTTAAAGAATAAGGGATTCTGAATGACAACTTAAAAATGCTTAATGAACTACTTAAGTTGCTGTAATAATTCATTGTAGCAACTTAAATAGTTGCAATAACTTGTTACAACAAAGGTTGCAACTCAAGGAATCTACTACATCAACTTAAGCAATTGTTGAATCAACTAAGGCATTTAGTGAAGTATTTAAGCAGTTGCTTAATTAATTACTTATGTTGCTACAACAACTTAAGGTTGCAAGTTTAGAAACTTATTGTAGTAATTTAAGCAATTGTTTCATTAAGTACTTAAATTATTGGGACTTATTAAGCAACTAAATGATTTTTCTACAGTAGAGATAGTAATTGCAATAGGTACCTTATCAGTTGAAAAAAATCAGACAAAGTTTGAAATAATTTCAAGTACTAGACATTTTATCTTATTTTTTTTACTATTTCGTTCATTTTCACATTAAGTTCAGTCGATTTTCATCATTGTCACAATATCACCACAATAATGAATACAATGTCTATTAGGGCAAAAAACAAAATAATAATAGATGAAATATTTGAAGAAACAAACAATAAACATAAACATGCATATTCTTATTCTTCTTCTTCTTCTTCTTCTTAACATGAAAACTCAAATTCAAAACATTAACTATGGAAAAATATTTTTTTTTTTACCTCTGCCGTCACAATAACAATGACGACAACAAGAGAAGAAGACAACGACGAAGATGAAGAGAAGAGCAAAGCATGGGACAAAGGAGATGAAGATGAGATGAAGAAGAATAACTTGCTGAGATGAAGATGGAAAGAAGAAGAAGAACACAGTAGAGTGCTGCCGGAGTTATTTTGAAAAAGGAAATTACTTTACTACTTTATTTTTTGCTTTTCTTGGAAAGAAAAAATTTGATGACTATTGATTTAAAAGTATAGTTATGGGTCCAACAAGATAAAAGATTAAAAAATTTAAAAAATTACAATTCACTCCCTATTTAACTTAATATCTTGATTAATAGAATATTTGACTTGCCCTTTGTCAATTGGTCACTTTTTTTTAATTGAAAACATTTTTATAATCCCTCTCAAATTTCTCAAAAAAGTTTTTGGGATGCTTTTTGGTATGAACAAATATATTTTCCATGCTCCCATTGATCATTCACATAAATTTTTACTTTATTCTTTTGTAAATAATTATCTATTCAAAGTTTGACATTACAATATTTTTTTCTTTATAGTAACAAGATATGTACCAACTTTCATTCTAGCATGTTTGCTAGATTTGGTAGTTCTTCCTCTCCCATCAACATAAATTTATTCTACTACATAAACATTGAAATTTTCCTTTTTTTATTTTGGCTTGAGACCCGCATTGAAGTTCACTACTTTGGAGTTTCCTTCTGCAACTATTCTTTATTGTTTTGTTCTCATCTTTACCCTCTTCAATCGCAAATACAAAAAGAAAAACTAAATTCTTACAATATATACTCTTTTTTGTTTTGACAGAGGAATCTCAAAAAATAATAGCACCACTATACTACTAATTCATGAATATACACTGATGTTAAGAAAATCAATGATAAATTAAAATAATTTTATCTATGGAGTAATAAATTTAGAATCGAAACATATTAAGGTTTTTTTTTTATTTTAAAAATATGGATAGTTGAGAGTACTTAAAGGTATAAAAATATACATGTATCATTTAACTTGATTGCTTTAGATATTTATGCCTCTTAACTTTGAATTTCATAAATCGATACACAAATTTGTATTAGATTAACAAATATACACATCTATCCTATTTGATGTCGTACATAATAATTCACATTCTACGTAGCATTTTAGGTGTCATTTAATGTGTGTGATGCATAAAAAGTGTGTAATTATTTGTTTAATTTTGTGCAAATTCAAAATTGATTAATATAAATATCAAATTGAGGCGGAAGTTGAAAAGATAAATCCGTCCCATTATGTGTATTTTTATTTATTTATACTATTAAGAAGAGTGAATAGCAGACAACTCAAGCAACTCTTTGTCAACATATCTGCTTGAGCTGCCCATTGCTTCAACTGTGATTTTATTATATCATCATAATCAATTATTTTGGATAATGCAAATGCTAGAATTAGAATAAAATAAACGCAAAATTATAAATTAAATCTTCCTTTTTAAGAATAGATAAAATTAAATAATTATTTTAATATTATTCAACGATTATATTTGTTTCAAAAAAGGTATTTCTCGAAAAAATATATAATATAAATAAATGCAAAACTCTATGTATGTTTCTCGAAATGATATAAAAAGTGCTATAGGTCATAATAATTGTCAATTTAAAATTTTGATTTTTGAAATTTCATCAGTGTCGCATAAAGTGTGACAAAGAGAGTAACGTAAAATATAGAAACTATAAGTCTAATAATTAATAATTTTAAAAATATATACTCGCTCTGTCTCATTTTATGTGACACCTTTTTCTTTTTAGTTCGCCCCAAAAAGAATGTCACCTTACTCTAATTGAAAATAATTTAACCTTAAAATTCTCCTTTTATCCTTAATGAAATTATTCTCAACCACACAAATATTTCAAAATGATTTTAGATCACAAGTTTCAAAAATCTTACTTTTTTTTCTTAAACACCATGTTAAATCAAAGGGTGTCATATAAAATGAGATGAAGGGAGTATAAAAAATCTATTGACATTACAAAAAAATAAAACAGGGAAAACTAAGCTTGAACCCCCTTAAATCAAACTATTTACATTCATATATCCTTTAACATTTTGTACCCCATACTATTAAAATTTTGCCCCCTTAATACACCAATAGGGTATACATATACCAACAGGGTATCACAGATGATTAAAATCAACCATATATGATATCAATATGGTATAAATATATCGATAACGTATATAACGAATATATTTTCTACTAATTTAATTTAATAATTTTTTTATTTGTTTCTTTAAAAAAAATTCTATATATCAATTGAGTATTAATATACCGTCAGAGTATCACAAAATACTAATCTCATTCTATATGATATCGCTATGGTATATATATACTGCCAGAGTAACGTCAGCACGCGAAATAAAAAGAGGCAAATGGGTAGAAAGGTAAATAGTTTGGGTAATGAATCTATTAAAAATAAATAGTTTAGATTATATCTATTAAGAATAAATAATTTCAAATTATATTTTTTTTTAATAAAATAATATCTATTGGACCGACGCAATACCTAAAAAAAAGTTATAACCAGTTTAAAAAAAGTAAGGAGAATAAGATGGTGTAGGCCTTGTACCTAAAAAATAGGTTCTTCATTTACCACTTCCTGCCGTTGGATCTCACTGCAGAGCGCAGAAAAGCCATTAAAGCGAAGCATCCATTTTCCGCCAAATACAAACTTTCTCAAACAACACTGAACAAAACCAACCAAATATTCTCTTTGATCAGCCGCTCATAAACTTAGGGTTCCAGTACAGTGAGGATGGCGGAGCCGGCAAGTCCAGGAGGCGGCGGAAGCCATGAGAGTGGCGGAGACCCGAGTCCTCAGTCCAACTTGAGAGAACAGGACAGGTACCTACCGATCGCTAATATTGGACGCATAATGAAGAAGGCATTGCCTTCTAACGGAAAGATCGCTAAGGATTCTAAGGACACTGTTCAGGAATGCGTATCTGAATTCATCAGTTTTATCACTAGCGAGTAAGCTTCTATATTGCTTGGATGAATTAGAAAACTGTCTAATTTACCTCTATTCAGTGTTCAATTCTATATCCTGAAATGGAGGAATGCGAATTTTATAGTACGTTCATACTTAATCATAAAGATCGCTATGCCAACTGAGATTTTTTTGGCATTGTACTGGGTAAGTTTCTAACTTTAAACTCTACCCTTAGAGGTTTTTATAATCTTGGTCATTTATCATTTCAAGAAATTTTGTTGGAATTCCTTTTAGGCACAGATGGTTCCGTTTTAGAGTATCTATTTTATTTTTGTTTTGTGTATTATCCTTGGTAAATTTTTATCTGTTTATGTTTATGGAGATAGATAACTACTTTGTATTACCTTTTTAGCTCAACAGTCTCTTAAGACTTACAATTTTTTGTGATGTTTCTCCTTTTCTCTTTTCGAAAATTTGAATACATGACAAAACATTCTCAACATCAATAGGATGTCTGGTTGGTGTTCTTCCATCGCAATTAACAAAGAAGGAGGAAGGTAATAGCTCACTTAAATGGAATCTGGTTATGACTCTTCCATGAATTACATGACAGCCAAATCTTCCCTGGAGATTCCATCCACTCTTTATTTCATCTCTTTCACTCCTTTATTTCATCTCTTTCACTATTCTTGCCTCCAAATCCTTAATGATTAGCAATATCAAGCTTCATGGCATTTTTGAGGCAGGAGAATCATGGACATGTGGTCACTTTCTGCTCCGTAAGGGGAAAAAGAATACAGCGAAAGATGTGTTGACAATTAGTTGACAAGGGAATGATAAATGCATCCTGTCCTTAATGGGGTAAGCCATCTTTTTAGAATGGAAATATTACAGCAAAAGAGGACATGGCTATAAGAGAGGCGGAGTAGAGTTACCTTCCATTTTAATGATGCTCTTGAGAGAAACATGAAAAAGGGGGAGGACAAGAATAGTAGGTTGGAGCTATGAGACAGTCGGGAGGGAGGATTGGAAAAATAAAATGGAGAAAGTGGGCATGACGGCATGTTATCAACCACTTTCTATGGAAAATCTATAAACAAGGGGGACTTGCTAACAATTCTTTCCCGTGCTCACTAAGCAAATTTGGAAGACAAAGCATTGTCAGAGACCTAAAAAGTCAGTTGTGTGTGTGTGTCAGTATTTGGGAGATCGAATATTTCCTTTTACTTTTAGGTCTTGTATATGCTCATATGCCATGTCATTTTCAATATGATATTTACCTTTCTTAAAAAGTATCTATGTAGCGAGGATCTCATGGCTGGTATTGTTTTACTGTTATTTCTTTTTCTGGATCGTACAAGTTTTATATTAGATGTTGTTTTACCAGTTTCAATAAAAGTTGGTATATTTTATCTAGATGTCTTTATATAAATACTTGGAAAGACGTTACCAGTATTTAATTCTTGGAAAGTTAGAATCCACATATATCTATTGGTACTGTGTAGAGGTAGAAGACGTATTACATTGTTAAATGTTTGTTGTTAGAGGGTGGACTTCTATACATATACATATCAAGATTTAGTAGAATGATGATACGTGGAAGTAACAACCACTCTCCTTGCATGTTTCATATGAGTTCTCTTTTTATTTTATAGAGCAAGTGACAAGTGTCAGAAAGAGAAGAGAAAGACGATCAATGGAGAGGATTTACTATCAGCCCTGGCTACCTTAGGATTTGAGGACTACATTGAACCACTAAAGGTCTATTTGACTAGGTACAGAGAGGTAAATTCAATTCTTCTTCATGTCCTAAATGGTTTTGGGACTGGTTTCTCATATGAACAACTTTATTTTTTTAATTTATGTTCTATTTGGCTTCTTCTTCATTTGTTTTGCAAGGAAATTGATAAGAGAATATATGGACTAGTGCATGATCTTCTAAATGTTGCACTGTATATTTTGGTTTATATGGACTTTACAATTGTGGTCTCAAAATTTCGTTCAACTGAATATTATCGTGTAATCAACTAAGTGCATGTTGTTTCTGTGGTTCCTGGACAACTTTCTCTGCTGGGTTGCATGGGTCAATCAATGGTGTTGTAGATGGAGGTACACAGTTCTCTACATCATTGAGATAAATTTCCTTATTCTCTTAAAATCTTGAGTTTTCATTAAAAATGCATTGTGATTTGAAACTAATATCAGGGAGATGCCAAGGGATCTGCAAGGGTTGGAGATGCATCCGTTAGAAAAGATATAGTTGGAAGTCAGCTTGGGTCCAGTACACAGGTAACATGGTTGCATTTTCTTCTGTTCCTTCTTTGGCTCATTTGATTCACTGTGTAGTTCTTTTGACCTTGAAAAATTAAGTTCCATGGATATTAAACAAGACACCTAATATTTCTTATGGAATTGACAGTTCATGTATGAAGGTTCTTTTGCACAAGGTCTAGACTATGGAAACTCACATATATGAATTTTATGTAAGTTCTTCTCTTACCCTAAAAGTCTTTCTAATGATGCCCTTTTCATCTTTAAATGATTTATGGTCAGCTTCTATCTTTTAGTAAATTAACCTCCTGATGTCATGACGTGGTAGGATCTCTTTTGCGTTTTGTGACACATTTTCTATATCAGGTAACAAACGTTTTGTTGCTCTGTTGCATCCAGTGAATGCTATATTTTAGAAAGTAACATTGACCCATATATAAATAAATCTTAACAGGGACAACAAATTTCCAAAACTGATTAATATTATTTCCATCACAATGATTACTCCAGCCAAACAGATTCACTAAGCAACTAGCCTTCATGGAAGAACTCCTCGAAGTAGCTTTGGTCCTTCCCTTCCATGATGTCCAGAAAATAGGGTTTTTGATGGATTCTTCAAAGCCTTCTTTCTGTCTTTTGCGCTATGTCTTTAGCGACACTAAAAGAAATAAGACATTGTTGAAATAAGAAGCAATTAGCTCCCTAATATATTCAATTATAAAATTGAGGAGAAGTCAAAGGACTGTTGTTTCCAGAAGTCCTACAGTACCAGCAAATTGACCTTAATATTTTTCGTTTTGAGGGGTTTTTGGGTTGGGAAGGGGCAAGGGACAAGGGACAAGGAATGGCTGGACGAGCAAGGAAAGCTTCAATTATCAAGAATCCTCAGTTGTCTACCTATGTTTCATGGACTTATGATACCTACAACTAGTGACCTTCAAAATAGTACCAATTAATTCATGATCTAAGAATAATAATCCCCAAGGCTATGTTGATTAGATCCTTTAAAATCCACGCAACCATGTCAATCCTACACAATTTGGTTGTGTATGTGGGATCAACACTGTATTTGGTCAATGTATCTTGGGTGCTTTGACGGCACCTATGTCCAAGAAGTATTGGTTTAATTAGGTGTTTGTTTTGCTTTTTTGCTTATGTTTGGTATATATTCACATATTTACCCGAACACTTTTGTTTTTATATGAGCTAACTCATGAATGAAATACTAAGCTTGATTTTAATAACTTCAAATAGTTGTCGAAATATATTCTTATATATGCCATAATAATAATATACCTATATGGTTGTGTCTTAACACCTGTACCCGTACTCCTATTCCTATTCCTGAATCCTAGAATTCAGGTGATGACACATCTGACTTCTAGATCCGCACTGTTGGGTGTCCACACCTGTATCCTAGTAACATGGTGGACAGGGGTGTAGAACTTCAACTAAAGCTTGGTTCACCCAACCCTAATATGGCTTTCTTCATCATTCTTTTTGTATACCCTTCATCTAAGTTGCCCGGACTCGGGTGCGGGTGTCCGACACGGGTGCGGATCCGCCTGTCGGATTCTTCATGATATAATTTTTAAGATTTGGGGATATGGATCTAGATACGGATACGGGTGCGGGGACTCGGCAAAAAAAATAATCTAAAATTATAATATAACATAATTTATCTAAATAATAGGCGCTTAGAAAAAAATGCTCTCAGACACTTTCCCCAATGCTACTCTCTCTCCTACTTACTAGGAGAGAGAGAACCCTCTTTCCGGTGGGTGCCGGGAGATTTTTCCAGCCCCTATCTTCCCCCATTATCTTCCAGCTATCTCCTTACGAATCAGCTTTCTTTCTTATTCCTGCATTCAGATTTCTAATGGACAAATTCATCTATTTTGCTGTTGGTTTTAAATCTTTTGACATTGAAAGATGCTTGGGTGCTACTAGTTTATGGTACGAATGGACAGAGAGAAGCAAGAATGCAATCACTAGGGCAAGGTTTAACAAGGGTTACATGGAGTGGATCGTTAAAATCCTGAAAGAGGCGTCTCAGACAATAGGCAACTCAGTGCATCGGTGGAGGAGAATAGAGGACTTTTCAGAAATTTTTTGTGCACGAAATTATAACAAGTATGGAAGGTATATCAGCCCGATAAGTGTGAGGGGGCGTCGAAGGGCAGTTCTAATTATTCCAGAGCTAACCTTCAACGCAGGGTGGACAGACATTGCAGAGAAGGTGACCAGATTCATAAGCTCCCACAAGCTTGGTAAGAGCCCAGTGATCACCAAAACCATTGACGAAGGGGTATCCTACGCCGAGATGGTCAGGCGATCAAAGTGGGAGAGTCAACCTGGAAAAGGAATCACAACAGAGGCATAGATACAGAAGGAAGGAACCATCAAAATCAAAGAACCTCTATGCAAATATAATGAAGTCCTCAAGAGAAGCCTGGCGGGGAAGTTCAATGCGAAGGCGACATTAACAGAGGTGAGGAGATGGTCCCTAAACACATGGAAGAAATCGTACGGCTTGAGCGTATATGAGATGGGAAATAATTGTTTTCCGTTTGAATGCAACACCATGCAACAAGCTGAATAAATCATGGAAGGCATCTGGGAGTGGAAAAAGACCCCTATAATTCTCAATTGGTGGAATCCATTGGTTACTACCATAGAGGTGTCTGAAAGAATCGAATCCACTTGGGTTAAAATTATAGGTTTGCCTTTGCATCTTTGGTCTTACACCACCTTTAAAGCTATTGGCGACTGTTGTGGCGGGTGGCGAGAAACAGAGGAGGAGACCACATTGCGTAACCATCTGAAGTGGGCGAGAATTAGAGTGCAAGGTGATGGCCATGATATTCCGAGGGAGATTAGGGATGAAAATGGGGGAATCACCTTCACGATGCAATTATGGGTGGAGTAGCTGACGAAAGCCGTCATCGGAGATGGAGGTCGTAGGTCTTCTTTTACCCAGAAAGTTTTTGAAAATAACCTGCCGGTCAATGAAGTACGATCTGACAAGTATCAGGAGAAAGGGACGTCTCATTTTATGCATGGTATCTACCTGATGGGTACACTATGCAATTTTACAAAGCTTATCAGGAGAAAGGGACGTCTCATTATACGCATGGTATCCCACGTGATGTGCCAGGTTGTAGTGGGGTTAGCTTGGGGATAAAAGAGGATGGGCCTGGTTTATTGGTCCCAAATTTTGAGTTGGGCCGAAGCCCAAATGTCTCAAAATTTAATTATGAAGGGCTGAAAGGCCCTTTAAGTAATGAGACAAATGGGCAGAATATTTCTCTTTCTACAAACATCGAAGAAATTAAGATTTTGGCTGAAAATTTCTTATCGGCTATCAAGCACTAGGAAGAAAAAACCAAGGAAACTACGGTGGTAAGAGTCGACAACCCCAATCAAGATGATTCCCGGCATGAATAGGGGACGTCACAACCTAGGGACTGTCAGAATCATTTTGAGAAAGTTGCCTCAACTACCACAACATCCCATTCTGGAGAAAGAGAAGAAGAATTGCAGCTCCAACAGGTTCTCCAACCTAACCCAGTCAATATTCAGGTCCCTGATGATTCCATAGAATTGGAGAGAAAAGCACCAAGTTGGGTAAATTCACATATCCTGGAGCTTAGCAATACATATGGGGTTGCGGTCGAGGGTTTTGAGAGAGAAACATTAGAGCTTCTAATGAGAATTAATGAAAGGAAATCAGAGATGGAAAGAAAGAAAAAAAAGGCATCACAACTCTGAAAAGCAGAGGTATAGGCAAGAATGAACTGAAAAATCTCCAGTCAAGCTTGAACAAGGAAGTGGAAGGAACAAGAAGTAGGGGGAAGAACCTTTATTTAACGTTTAAATGAAGGTCAAAATTGTGTCATGGAACGTGAGGGGGCTCAACCAGGAGAGTTCAAGGAATCTAATCAAAACTAGTATTCTTCAGTGGAAAAGGGGATGTAGTTTGTTTACAGGAAACCAAAATAAACAAGGAAACAGAGAAGGTGGCATTCAACATATGGCCTAATAGATGGATGAGGTGTGGATTCAAGGAAGCTGATGGTAGCAAAGGGGGGATCCTTTTGATGTGGGATAGCAGGGTGTGGAGGGGCACCAAAATAGAAGAGGGACAGTATTCAATCACTTACAACTTTGTAAATCTTCAAGAGCCTTTTAGCTGGTCCTTCACTGGTGTATATGCTCCACACAACAGGATGGAGAAGCTAGTATGCTGGGAGGAGCTGGCAGCAATGAGGGGTCTGTGTGAAGGGCCGTGGGTGATAGGGGGTGATTTCAACACTGTCAGGAGAATGGAGGAGAGAAGAGGATGCTCAAGAACCACCAACTTCATGACTGATTTTTCCTGGTGGATTGAGGACTTAGAATTACATGATCCTACACTTATTGGGGGCAAGTACACCTGGGTCAGGGGAATAAATCACTCTAATAATGCAAGACCGGACATATTCTTATTTAGGAGCTTTAAGAAGATCCGACGACAGTTTGGTGCAAAACTGGTGGGATGGGTTTCAAGTTGAGGGCTGCCCTGATTATAAGCTCTGCACCAAATTGAAGCTACTGAAACAAAAATTAAAATCTTGGAACAGAGAAAACAATGCTGCCATGGCTAACAGGAAAAGTAGTCTGTTGGATGAACTAGCAGAACTGGACAAAGCACAGGAAGACAGAGACCTAACTCAGGAAGAGTTGATGGTTAGAGCAACAATTCTGGTAGAAATGAAGCTTTGACTAAGAAAGAGTAAGAGAAATGGAGACAAAAATCAAGAGCTCTTTGGCTGAAAGAGGGAGATAGGACCACGAAATTCTTCCAGAGGCTAGCCACAGCCCACAGAAGGTATAACACCATTGACAGGCTGGTTGTAAGGGGGGAAGAAATACATGAATCGGAAGACATTAACAGGGCACTGTTAGATTTTTACTCTTAACTTGTACACTGATAATGAATCTTGGAGATCTACTTTTGTGCTGAGAGGATGTCCTACAGTTACTATTGAGGAGAATGAATGGATTCAAAGACCATTCACAGAGACAGAAGTGCTCCAAGCTCTACAACTATGTGATGGGGACAAAGCCCTTGGACCTGATGGGTACACTATGCAATTTTACAAAGCTTGCTGGTCAATTTTGAAGGAAGATTTGATGCAGACCATCCACAATTTTCATTAGAAAGGAATGTTTGAGAAAGCATTCAATGCCACTTTTGTGGCTTTAATCCCAAAGAAACCAGGGGCTGTGGAGGTAAAGGATTTCAGGCCAATCAGTCTGATTGGAGGGGTCTACAAGATTATCTCTAAACTTTTGACTGAAAGGCTAATATCAGTAATAGGGAAGTTGGTGGATGAGCACCAAATGGCCTTCTTGAAAGGGAGGCAAATCCTGGATGCTGTTTTACTGGCCAATGAACTGGTAGACTCTAGAACCAGACAGACAAAACCAAGGATTATGTGCAAGTTGGACATTGAAAAAGCTTATGACCATGTCAATTGGAACTTCCTCATAAAAATTCTAAAAGACATGAGTTTTGGCAGTAGATGGATTAAGTGGATCAGCTATTGCATATCAACTGTCAGGTTCTCTCTGATTATAAATGGTAACACTGAAGGTTTCTTTCAATCTCAAAGGGGCCTGAGACAAGGGGACCCCCTGTCACCTTTTTTGTTCCTGCTTGTGATGGAAGGTTTGAATCAGATGATAAAGATTGCAAAGGCAAACAAATGGGTGAGAGGATTTAGTGCTGTGACAGGCAGGGGGGAAGAGTTGGAAATATCTCATCTTTTTTATGCTGATGATGCTTTGATATTTTGTGATGCTGAACCAGATCAGGTGAGACACCTAGGGGACATCCTAATAATCTTTGAAGGGGTCTCTGGGTTGCATGTGAACTGGGACAAAAGCTTCATCTTTCTTGTTAACCAAGATCAGAAATTCCATTC
>DF358219.1:96484-120319 GCA_000787875.1 Solanum virginianum
TATCAGATTCCCCCCCCCCCCTCCCCAAATTACAAACCAGAAGATGTAGGTTGCGGAGATGAGGATGTTGAGATGGATGTGTGGACATACCAGGAGTGATAGGATTATGAATGAGATCATCCGGGAGAATGTAGAGGTGGCCCATGTGGCTTACAAGATGAGGAAGTGAGACTGTGTTGGTTTGGACATGTATAGAGAAGAAGTATCAAGGCTCCTGTTAGGAGGCGCGAGAGGTTGGATTTAGGGGATACGCGGAGGGGTTGAGGTAGACTGAAGAAGTATTGAGGGGGAGGTGATCAGATAAGATATGACGAAACTTCATCCCACCGAGGATATGACCTTAGATAAAAAGAGTGGAGGTTGCGTATTAGAGTAGAGAGTTAATAGGTTAGCAGGGGTAGATCGTTAAATGACCTGGTGATATAGTTGGTTAGTAGGAGTATTCATGTCTTCACATCGTATGTTGTCATTATTAGTCGTATATTTGTTTACTTTTAGCGTATTTACATTGCCTTTATATCTTTTGTTGTCATTTTCCGTCTTGATATGTTAATTTTATTGTATTTGCATACTATCATGTGCTTTCCTTATTAGTCGCTCCTTTTCTTTTCCTTTCCTTTTCCCATATCTAGTTTATTCTACTTATGGATTTTTGAGACAATGGTTTCCAGGAAACAACCTCTCTACCTCTATGAGGTAGTGGTAAGGTCTGCGTATATTCTACCCTCCTCAGACTCCACTCGTGGGATTTCATTGGGTATATTGTTGTTGTTAATTTATCTGACCCAGAACAATATTCCAGCACTATGACCCAATTTTTCCTTTTTTTTTTTAAAATAAATCATGTAATCGTTATTCTTATGACAAATATTTATAATGATTAATAGAAATAATTGGAGCATGTTTTAGAAAACTTTTTGGAGCATGTTTAATAAAGTTTTTTGATTTAAATGAAGAATGTAAAAAGAAATTTATTTGAACTAATTTTTGACCCTTTGGAACTGGAAGACTTTAATAGCACTCCAATTATTTCACATTCTTCATGTTCTTCAACGTCGTCGTCTAGGCCACTAATTAGTTGATCATTAAGTGGATCGAAACCAAATGTGCTGATTGTAAGGATTCCTCTTTTCCAGCCGCACAACATAAGAGTATTCATCTTGAAGAAGTTGTTTGTCCCCAGCATTGCTATTTATCACCTCATCTTTCTTCACATACCCATCAAACTATTCATCTGCCAAATAGTAAAATCTTCACAGCCATAGTAATTTCTTTTATACTCGTTGAACAAGTCTTTGGCATTTGTTTTTTTAAGTTTTTTATTTGATGCGATTTTTTTAATAAATAAAATTGAGTTGTGGGGGCCGGTATATTGTTTTGGATCGGATAAATTATAAGGGAAAAAATCTAATGGGGGTGGGATTTTATTTCACCCAATAAGAAAATGACATGTAATAAATAACTTTTTTTTTTAAAAAATGGGGCTATTAGTTTCAAGGGTAAAAGTGAGCCAAAATGCTGAGTGGAGGGCAGGGGCGGCTCAATACTATGCAAGGCCTAACGCGAAACTTCAGTGAGAGGCCTTAATTTTTTTTTAAAAAAAATTAATTTTTAAATTATAACAAAATAATTTTGAATGACCGGATTCATATTTTCTAGTTGACATATTTAAATTATTAGCAAAATAATTAGAAGATACCCAAAATACAATAATAAAAATAACAAATACAAGATAAAATTGAAAAATAAAATTCAAAAGTTGTAATGATCAAACCTGATGAAAAAATTGAAGACTAGATTCCAAGATGTATTATAGTTGATTCTTTGCAATACTTGCCCCAAAGCTTGAAATTTGAGAAATAGCAACAAAAGATACACAAACACTCGCAATATTTTCTTACTCCTCTTTTGTTAGGATATAATAAAACTCAATGATTTATCTTTGAACAATGAACATATGGAGGAAGTAAGAAAAATTTACCAACTTTGAATATAAAATCTCAAGATGTCTTATAGAAGAATAGTTAAAAAGGAAAATTTACTAATAAATAAATAAGAAAAAAGAGTAACGTTAGAGGAAGAATGAAGATTCTTTCAACAATGTCCAAAAAAGTAACATTGAGGAAGAGTGAAAATTCTTTAGAGGAATAGTGAAGATTCTTCCAACAATATTCAAAAAGTATAGGTAATAATTGTGGAGGGGTTGAGGTAGACTGAAGAAGTATTGAGGGGGAGGTGATCAGATAAGATATGACGAACCCCCCCCCCCCCCAAATTAGGGGCTTGAAGCAATTGCTTCATTTGCTTCACCCAAGAGCCGCCCCTGGTGGAGGGATAATTTTTAGCAAAATAGTTGGATGTAGGGTATTTTCAGACCTGTTCTTATAGTTCAGGCGTATTTTTGGCTTTTCCCAAAAAAAGGACAAATGCTAAATGGCTTTTTGTCTCACCCATTTATGTATGTGGTAGGATGGGGAATAGTATCTGTTACATGTATCCAACTTTTAACAAGGTATTGGTACTTTGAAGGATCCACATAATGGACCACACACATTTTATACATGTCAAATAGAGTAAGTTGAGGAAAATGAAGAGCCTAGGTAAAACATTAGTGCTTCTTAGGCTAATCTACAACCACCCTTACAAGGATGTTATCAACTTTTTTGTTTTATTTTTATGACTGAGAAATCTATTCCCGTCCTTACAAGGATGTTATCAACTCTTTGTTTTATTTTTATGACTGAGAAATCCATTTAGAACCAACCTTTTGGGTAAATTACAGCCTTTAGAATTTGGGGTGATGAACTTCCTCCTTTCTCCACTTAATTACTAGAGTTAGTTTGCTGGGCGCAGGGTTTGAACTTGTGACCTAAAACATAAGTCCCTCAACCATTATCAGTTGAGCTACCCTCGGGGGGCAGGACCTTCTTTTATGACGAGGGAACCGTTGAAGGCTACTCCCTGTTGTCGCAGATAAGGGGCTGCGAACGTGAGAACTCCATTATGAAAGTTCCAAGCCAAATTATTTGAGCTACCTTGAAGGGGCCTTTTTTCTTTTTTATCCTTCAATAGAATCTCCCATCTCTCTTGCTCCTGCGGTGACTTGAACCCACAATCTTAGGGTTGGAGGTGGAGGGTGCTAACCATCTGAGCAACTCCCTCTTGTACAGGGAAAGACCTAAACAACTCCTGCTATTATTGTTATGCTTTGAAGTTAAGTGGACACGGAGAGATAAAGGTTAAATAAAAGAGTGAGTTGAAGGTAAAGTACAGATTCTTCATGGGTAGAAAAGAGTGCCCTTTTGGTGCGTGCATGGGGAATTGGAGTGGTGTCACAGGCAATATTCCTTAAGGGGTCATTTGGTTGCCGGTTAGGATGTGAATTATTCATGTAATAAAATCAGCATAACTAGTATCGTGTTTGGTATAATTTTAATTGCTAATCAGCTCATCAAATACGATCTTTGTTGCTTACCAGTCTACAATTCCACGTATAGGTTATGTGTCAATTTACATATATATATATATATATATATATATATATATATATATATATATCTGTTTTTTGAGAAAGTAACATTTGTGTATATTCATTGAACCAGTACAACCCTGAAAATCATAATTACAGCTTGTCAAAAAGTTAGAGCTCTGAATCCTAACAGGAACCTAGGATATCTATAATGGATTAGGTGTCCTCTAAATACATCTGTTTGCACCAGAAGCAAAAAAAGCCTGATACAATTTAGTTGATCTTTTGAAGATCACAACTCTTGCTCTCATAACATCTGCATTTCTTTCTAGCCAAACAATCCACCAAATACAAGCTGGGACAATTCTCCATCTATCGCTATATGTAGCTCCTACTCCTACTTCTCCCCAACTGTACAAAAGATGTGTGGTTCTGTTAGGCATAGCCTAACCCCTGAGACTAACAATTTACATATTATTTGTGCATGCTAGAAGATACACTAACAAAATCATGCAGTACTGCATAACTCTAACGAATAACCAAATGATCCCTAGTTTTTTTTTTACTGTTTTGTATTCAATTCATGGTTTTGTTTTATGTGGTAGTTGAAGGATGGGGGGAAATTTGTGCTCAAGTAAAGATTGATTTTGTTTACTTTTCATGAAACAATATGTTCCACAATTTCTTTTTCAAGTGGACCTTGTTGTAGAACACAATAAATAGGATATGGGACATTTAAATTGAGGGAGAGAATATATCTAGCAATCGTCTTTGTATTAAAAATATTAGTTTGATCCACAGAGATGATGAATAATGAAAAAATACTTGAGCGGAACATGGTCTGAGGGGGAATGAAATTTTGGGCTTTGATACTTGTGTCATGTGCAATTTTTGTGTATACATAACCTAAATTGAAAGCCTTATTTGAATAATTAATTGAGAAAAGGTCTAATTTTATTTTATGGATGTGTGCTCAACTTGATGTTTAAAGTGCCAAGTTATTTTCTGGTAAAAAACAAATAAATAAAAAATAAAAGCCAACCTTGCAACATTATCACCCACACTGTTGTTTGATAAAATCTTGCAATGTTTCATGTGTAGCACTCATCCCCAAGAAGAAAGGAGCAATTGAGCTGAGATACTACATGCCAATTAGTTTAATTGGCAGCATTTACAAGATTTGCAAAGATCTAGCAGGAAGATTTAAGAAAGTGATTGAGAAGTTGGTCTCAATTCAACAGAATGCTTTTATTCAAGGGAGGCAAATTACATATGCTTCCTTCGTAGCTAATGAGGTCCTAGACTGGCAGCAAAAACATGGGAATGCTGGTTTGTCATGCAAGTTAGACACTGAGAAAGCATTTGACTAGTTGAATTTTTCCTACCTCATTTCTATCCTTAGGTAAATGAGGTTTGGTGAAAGATGAATCAAGTGGATAACATATCTACAATTAAATACTTAGTCCTCATCAACAGAAGCCTAGTAGGAGTCCCTGCCCTCCCCCAACCCCAAAGAGGATTAAGGCAAGGTAATTCTCTCTCTTCTCTCATTTCCTATTCATAATAGCAATGGAGGGATTGAACAAAATGCTGGACAAAGCCAAGCAAATGAAATGGATAAATGCTTTTGAGGAAGGGAGGGATAGAGCAGTTAACATCTCACATTTGTTATATGCAGATGACACACTGATTTTCTGTGGGGCTAAAAGGAGTCGGATCCTATATTTAAAACCTATCTCTTTTGATTTTTGAAGCTATTTCATGCCATTGACATGCTGAAAAGTTTAATGTACCCTGTTAATGAAGTGCTTAATTTAGAGGAACTAGCTACCATCTTGGGATGTAGCATTGAAGCATTTCCAACAACCTATTTAGGACTTCCTCTTGGAGCTACGTTCAAAACAAAAGGTATCTGGAATGAAGTCCAAGAGAAATTTGAAAACAGACTGGCTTTTTGGCAAATGCAATATTTATCTATGGGAGGTAGACTTACTCTGATCAGTAGTGTGCTAGACAGCTTTCCAACTTATATTGTATCTCCACCCCATTCCTGTCAAATGTTTTGGAAAAACTTGACAGTATAATAAAGGATTTCCTTTGGGAAGGAAACAACAATGTGCATAAATTTCACCTAGTCAAGTGGGATGAAGTCATTTTGCCAAAGAGGCTAGGGTTGTTGGGCATAAAAGATATAGCCTTGCATAACAAGTGTCTCCTGATGAAGTGGCTATGGAGATACACACAAGAGTAGCAAAGCTTATGGAGGGAACATAATTGCCAAAATGGGAGAGTATTCAGGAACAAAGACCCTTGACTGATGAAATTTTATAAAAGACAAACTTGGCTATGGATTTTGAAGAACTAGCTGGATTGGAGGAGATTGCATGGAGACAAAGATCTTGGATACAATGGTTGAAGCAAGTAGACAAAAGCACCAATTTTTTTCATAATAATTGCAGCTTCCCATAAGAGATGCAATTTTATGGAAAAGTTAACAGGTTGATCGGAACACTGTTAGGGACCCAACTTTAATAAAAAAAAACTGTCCAGGAGTTCTATGGGAAACTATATGAAGAACCAGAACCTTGGAGACCTGATCTGATATTACAAGAGGGGACTATGATTACTAAAGATGAGCATGGTTGCTAAGAACTTTTGAGGAGGAGGAGATACTGGATAGCATCAAATTATGTGCCAAGGAGAAAGCCCCAGGCCCAGATGGCTTTTCTAATTATATTTTTTCAAACCTTTTCAGATGTGTTGAAGGCAGATATAACAGGGGACTCTAGCACATTTACATTCCAATCAGAGTTTTGAGAAGAGTTTTAATGCAACTTTTATTGCATTAATACCTTAAAATGATTGGAGCCTCAAATCTCAAAGACTTCAGACCAATTAGCTTGGTTGGAGGAGTGTACAAGATAATGGCTAAGCTACTTGCAGAAAAGAAGGTTGTAGATAAATTGGTCATCAAGAATCAAATGGCTTTTATAAAAGGAAAACAGATAATGGATGCTCTGTTGATAGCTAGTGTGTGTATGGACTCGAGGATGAAAGATGGATAAATGCAGACATACTTTGTAAGCTGGACATTCAGAAAGCCTATGCTCATATTAATTGGCCTCTTTTACTAAATACTATGAGGCAAATGGGCTTTCGAGTCAAATTGTTGAAGTGGATAGAAGTATGTATAAAGACAATTAGGTTTTCTGTCCTTGTCAATGGAAAGCCAGTGTAATTTTTTAAAGCTGAAAGAGGATTGAGACAAGGGGATCCTCTCTTCCCCTTTTTGTTTATATTAGCAATGGAAGGTTTTGACAGCTTGATGAGGATAGCCACACAAAACAGATGGTTGAGGGGCTTCCAAATAGGAGACAGAAATGGGGTTTCAAAGAAATTAGTCACTTGTTATATGCAGATGATATCTTAATTTTTCTGTGACCTTGAGATTGAACAATTGAGATACATCAGACTCGTTCTAGTTCTTTTTGAAGCTGTAGTAGGCCTAAGGGTCAATTGGGCAAAAAGCAGCCTGATCCCCATCAAAGAAATTCCTCATATTCAGATTTTGGCAAGTATACTAGGGTGTAGGGTAGAGGGTCTGTCTACCACTTATTTGGGAATGCCACTAGGTAGTAAACACAAAGCCTTGGAAATTTGGAATGGAATAATTGGAAAGAGAGAAAAGAAGTTAGCAAGATGGAAAGCTCAATACCTATCCTTGGGAGGTAAGAGTCATACTGGTAAATTCAGTAGTAGATTCGATTCCCACATATGTAATGTCTCGATTTCCTATTCCCTCTAAGGTGGTGAAAGAAATGGATAAACTTAGAAGAAACTTCCTTTGGAAAAAAGGTAAAGAATTGAAGGGTTACTATCTAGTGAATTGGAATACAGTGATGCTTAAAACAAATCAAGGGGAGGTCTAGGCATCAGAAAGTTGAAAGTACAAAATGAAAGTCTACCAAGGAAATGGTGGTGGAGATGTATCATTGAGGAGAGGACTCTCTGGAAGGAAGTGATTGTGGAAAAATATGGTGAGCTTAATCCATGGGTTCAAAGACTGTTTCAATGTCATATGGTTGGGGAGTGTGGAGGTCCATCAGAGCTCTATGGGACTCAATGGAAAAAGAACTGACCCTAAAGGTGAGAAATGGCATCAAAGTCAAGTTCTGGAAAAATGTTTGGATCAGCCAAAACTCTCTGGGTGAAGTATTTCCAGACTTATATTCTATATGCAATAACCCTAAAGCCAAAATCAGCGATTGCTGGACAGCACAAGGGTGGAATCTATCCTTTAGGAGGTTTTGAATGATTGGGAAGTAGATCGAGTAGCATCGCTGCTGGAAATGTTGGATGGAGTTCATATTTGACGCATATTCCTGATAGAGTCACCTGGAATCACATGAAAGAGGCTCCTTACACAGTTAACAGTGCCTATAGTAAAAGGATGCATGAATTGGCAGGTGGCAGGGGATAGCATTGGAATAGCATATGGAAAGGATTGATACCTACCAAGGTGAAATGCTTCACTTGGCTAGTCATTAGGAGAGCATACCTCACTCAAGAAGTGCTGCAAAAGAAAGGAATGCGACTAGTTCCCTGGTGGTTTTTGTGTTACTTGACAGGAGAAACAAATAATCATCTATTCTTACATTGCAAGTACACCTCTCAACTATGGGAACTCTTCCTAAACATTTCTGGCCAAAGCTGGTCCATGCCAGAACATACTTCTGACCTTCTAAGCTACTGGTTTAGAAGAGGGAGCAACAAAACCCAAAAAAGATGGTGGAAACTGATTCGTTCATGTATTTGGTGGTTAGTCTGTAGGGAAAGGTACTGTAGATGTTTTGAAGATAATCCAATTCCATTCACAAAGTCAAATGGAATTGTTTAATATCTTACTTTTTTTTTTTGTGTAAACAATTATGTATAGATGATCAAATCATAGAACTGATTGTATGGTAGGCTAATTGGTTGGTAGGGTTAGGTGGTTACCTAGTCATGGGGATTTAGTAGGGTAGAGGAGTAGTAGTGTTTTATAATGTGTGTCATTATTTGTTGCTTATGTGTTAAATTTTTTAATTTTTTCCTTTTTCTTCTTTCTTTTCCCCTTTCTATTACATTTTGTCATGTCTAGTTTATTTTGCATATGGGTTTTTGAGACGAGGGTTCCCAGGAAACAGCCTCTCTACTTTTATGAGGTAGTGGTAAGGTCTGCGTACTTTCTTCTTGCTTTTCCCCTTTCTATTACTTTTTGTCATATCTAGTTTATTTTGCGTATGAGTTTTTGAGAAGAGGGTTCCCAGGAAACAACCTCTCTACTTCTATGAGGTAGTGGTAAGGTCTGCGTGCATTCTACACTCCCCAGACCCCACTTGTGGGATTTCACTGGGTATGTTGTTTTTGTTGTTGATCAAATCATAGAACTTATAGGAAGCTTGTAAGTTTTATTTGGGTCATGGTTGTAACCCCTTTTTGATGGTGGCCAGCATTTCCATAATGCTAAGGAATACTACTTACCAATTGTTTTTAAAAAAACTTATCATGCATTGTTTCAGTTCAAATGTTATATTCACATCCAAATGCTAGTTTTTATATGGTATGCAAAATAACATATAAGCTAATGATTTAAGTTTATAATTTATCCTAAAACTTGAGTCCTAAGCTAATCCAGATTATATAAGACATATACAAGTATTGAAGTTCTAAAGAAATATAGAAGAATATGCTAAACCAAACAATTAAAATAAAACTTTAGAATCGGAGGCATTCAATGGACAATGCCTAGTAAGATTGTTGACACCCTCAAGTTGGGAGGAAGCAGGAATTGGGGCAAAGAACAGAAATTATTGGAGGATCATTCCAGCATGCATCTGGTGAACATTTGGAGAGAAAGGAATGCTAAGCTTTGAGGATAGAAGTAGATCCCTACAAATGATCAAAACAGATTGTATTTTGTTAACCATTTGGAGAGAAAGGAATGCTAAGCTTTGAGGATAGAAGTAGATCCCTACAAATGATCAAAACAGATTGTATTTTGTTAACCATTTGGAGAGAAAGGAATGCTAAGCTTTGAGGATAGAAGTAGATCCCTACAAATGATCAAAACAGATTGTATTTTGTTATTGTGTTTTTGGTGTACAAAGAGCTCCCCTGTAGATGTTGAAGCAATCCTAGAAGTTTTAGATTCTTGCTACGTTTGCTGTTTTGTTTATTACATTATCACACTTTTTTGTAAAGGGGTTTCCAGTACTACCTAAGTACTAGTTATAATAAAAATCGTTACCTTCTCAAAAAAAAAAAAAACCCTTACGAATACACAATCGAAAGGATGCATACAGCAAACTCGCAACTCACACTGCTCCACTCTAAATTTCAAAAAATTATTTTAAACCCGCACCTGCCCAAACCTGCCATGCACCTGCCCAACTGAAGGCATAACCCACCCTGCGCAAGGTCAACCTCTTCCGCCCCATTGCCTTCTCCGACTGTTACTCAAGAAAGAGCTAAGACCTCTTTTACTCTTATAAAATGCATTTAATCAAAAAGTATTTTTTATCTCTACAATTTTCAGCCCATCTGTCTCTTCTCTTAGAGAACTAATATGACTTTTTTTGAACATTATAAAAATCACATTAATAAAAAAGAACTAGATGACTACATCAAGTGGGATACAATATGCTTGGTTGGAGGGTATTCATAATTCTTGAAAGGCTAAGAGATTTAATTTCTCTATTGACCTTCATTGTAAAACTTCAGTTTAACTTACAGAGTGGCAAATCTTTGATAAATTTGGAGCTTCAATGATGGACAACAACAACAACAACATACCCAGTGAAATCCCATAAGGGGGGTCTGGGGAGGGTAGAATATACGCAGACCTTACCACTACCTAAGTAGAGAGGCTGTTTCCTGGGAACCCTCATCACAAGAGCTTCAATGATGGAATGTGTCGAAAATTGTGATTATTAGGTCATTGAGCAAATTGATGTTAATTTAAGTGCTCTCAATTGTGGAAAATGGGTTATTCTAGCGATTCATTTGAAATAGTTAATCTTGCCCACATAATCTAGAAATTGTAACATTTCTCTTAATAGTGGTGATCATATCGATATCTGGTTGTAGATCCAAGGTAGAAAGGTCGAGTGATCTAAGTTGCTCGAACTCGACAATTTTGGTGCCGCACCCATGTCGGCATGACACTGACACGGGTACGGGTGTGGGATCTGTGTCGGATCCAATCAGCCAAGATCGGGTGTGTTGACCAATAAATTGTGGAAAAATTGAAATTCGGATACCTCAAAGTAAAGAGTTGAGTACATCAGAAACAACATACCTTTAATGCGGCAGGTATATAGTAATTTATACTACTCTTTGGGGAAAATTGGAATTTGGATACCTCAAAGTAAAGAGTTGAATAAATCGGAAACAACGTACCTTCAATACTGCAGGTATATAGTAATTTATACTACTCTATATGAGTCCTTTGATGCTTTTTTCTTAGTAAATCTTGTTATTCATGTTGGTTTGCTGGCTGCGATTTCTATTTTAGAATAGAAGTCGAGAATCGGTGATGCGATGGTAAACTACCACACTTTATGTATTGTGAATGCTGGGTTATGGGAAAAATTTATGTAGAGAACTTAGGGAAGAAGATGGAGAAGACCAAGAGAACAAAGTGAGAAGACCTTCATATTCGAAAGAAATGGAGGAGAGAAGATGAGGAAGATGACACAGAACCCCAAATAACTTTTAATAGCTATATTAATTTGATGGAGGTTTCTAGAGTGCCTTTTTAACTTAAAAAAAAAAATTTCTTAGCTATCAACCTTAGTTGTATTTAATTAATGTCAAATAGTTGATTTTTATAATGTGATAAATATTGCACATAAAATAATAAATTAGCTGATTTTTAAAATGTGACAAATTTTTATATTGCTAAAAATGTGATACTGCACATTATTATAATTTATGAATGAAAATAAAGATTATAATTATTTAATTATAAATTATAAAGTACTCCTTTTATGAATGAGAATAAATACTGTAATTATTTGATTGTAATTATTAAATAATAAATTATTTAAATTAATCCTTTTATATTTAGGAGGTTTTTTCACATTAAATTTTAATCAATTAATTATTTAGCGTCCAACTATTAAACTCCAAATTATTACTTTATATATTCGTAACTATTATCATAAATATAGTTTATAAGTAATTCCAATGGAAATGTTTGATGTTATATTATAATTTTAGATTTTTTTTTTGCCGAGTCCCCGCACACGTATCCGTATCTAGATCCCTATCCCTGAATGTTAAAAATTATATCATGAAGAATCCGACATGTGGATCTGCACCTGTGTCGGACACCCGCACCCGAGTCCGAGCAACTTAGCGAATGATTATCTAAAAGAAAAATAATTCAAGGTAGGATTATATTGAGCTAGGATAATAGTTATAAATCTTGAATGTAGTACTTTATCAAAAGAAATCTTGGATGTAGAAGCGTATAGTAAATTGTCATAGAAGTTGTGCGTCATCTGGTAACAAATCCCGTCATTTTTAATCAGAACTTGGGATAATGAAGAAACTGATCGATGATTTCTTTCAATCATAAACGATAAAAAAAGTAAATAAGGAAAACAATGGACCCTTGGGTTTAGTAAAAGTGGGGAATGGTTGAGGAATTTGTGACTAAGGTCACATGTTTGAGTCCTGCATCATGTGAGTCAACTCTGGTATATAAATGGTGTTGGGTAGAGGGCAGGCTTATTATTTCTGAGCTTCAAAAGTCGCAATTGGTCCCAATGATAGACTCCAGACAAACTTATTTGTTATAAGAGAAGTTTAAAAAAAAAAAAAAGAAAAGAAAAGAGAAGTAGCTTAATATGGTTAAGGTCTTTTGATGTCCTTCCTTTAAAAAACTTCAACCTTATGTTGCTTGAACTCGGTAAGGATATCCGATACAAGTGCGGATCTAAAGGTTGGATTTTTTATCATATAAATTTTAGGGTTCAGGGTATGGATCCAAGTGCAGATAGGGGTGCTGGGTTACAACCAATAAATGGGTATTACAACCTATGTAAGTACAGATTCCCCTAATTAAAGCTATTAAGCTAAAAGTAATAACATTTGTAATTATTTTGTAAAACACATAGTATTTTATTTATAAGATATGTCGTGTAATAGCAAAATATTCTCATACTTTATATTACTATATATACACCCAAAAATTAAACTAAATACCAGATTGATCTATACTTCTTGATCATAAATGTAGTCAAAACAGCCAAGGTAAGTTGATCAAATTCGATGTAGATCCCACACCTACATCCACAACCAAATCGAACATGGATGAGAGAAGGATTTTGAAGTGTCCAAGCAACATAGCTCCAATATACTTCAATTGATCTTGGCTTCTTCCACCTCTCACTGTATAGTTATTGATTCTTCTCAAAATTTGATAATTCTTGGGGTTCTTTTGTAATTTTTATACTTACATAAATGTCAGCATATTACAGCACTCTTGAGTCTCGATTGCTCTCAGATTCATTCTAATTGGCATACTTCTCTTTGTAGCTTATTCAGTTTCTAATCACATTTATTTATTTGTTCATGTAGGATGAACAAAGAACTTGGATACGTACCAAAAAAAGGCTGACTACATAGGTGACTTCTTAAACTTGTCTTTTTTTCTTATCCTTTTTCATTTTGACACCTAAACCTAGTGTAGTACCTGTTGAACATTTGAAGTGAAGACAAATTGTGTCAGTTAGACACACTTCTTACATGGTACAGTGTGACACCACTTTTGAGCGTGTGAAAAATTCTTTTTTCATTTTTTCTTCAATCTACTTATTTTCTGCTGCTGTATCTCGACCACCATAGCCGTTGCAAATTACCTCCAATCCACCACCACCATGCTGCCTCCACCACTGTGGAAACTACCCTATTACTCTCTCACCAAACTCCTCCTCCACTTTGCAGCATTGCCACCACTGTGAAGCCCATCTAAGTTCATGTCCATAAGAAACCTATGCTAGTTCTCTCTCCAATAAGCTATAAAATTTTCAAATTTTTACAACAATACCAGAGGCAAAAGATAGAATATCTAGGCCCAAGGACCTAATGGGCATCTAAAGTCATCGATGGAGGACAATTTTAAGCTGTGATAGAGGTGGTACTGTGATTTTTGGGAATGAACCAGTGGACAGGGCTACTAGAGCACTTATCTAGTGAGGGACTACAATGGTGGCACTATGCGTTTGAGTGCCCCTGATAAGGGGATGCCTGTTGATTTTGGTCATTGTTTCTCATTTTCTTTTTGGCTTTTGTTTTTTTTTCCAGTGATGTGTTCTTATTGGTCTTTCTTTCCATGTTGACAATACACACTTTAGTTTGTTTGGAGCTGCAACATTTGTGTCTAATTGATACGATATGTATTCTTCAGGTGTTCAATAAGTACTAATCTTGATTTTGGTTTCAAAATGAAAAACAGATTGGCAATTAGGAGGCTGCTGATTGGCAATTAGTAGGCTGCTTATATAGTCAGCCAAAAAAAAAAAAAAACTTCTGACACATGCTATTATAGCATCTAGTTTGCCTTGACATGTTTTGTGACATGCTTGCCCTCACTTTGTGCAATTTTAAACCACTTCTACTGCTTCTCTTCTCTATATGAAGCTTTTAGTTGTAATTTTGTCAAGTTTTCCAAACTTCCCCTCTTTGTTTGGTGACGCAAAATTTCATCTTATTCCTCATTTTAGATCTTTCCCCAGAAGTAAAAAGAGAAAAAAACAACATTTTAGTGTTACCCAATTTTTCCTTAAGCTGCCAATCTTAATTGTCTTTTGTCCTTAACTGTAATTAGATCTTACCATCATGTACAAACACAAATTTGACCTTAAATATCCTGCCAACTTCCAACTGGTTATTCATGAGCGTTAATGACAGGCCTAGAAGTGATGTTGGGCATTCTTATGTGGAACTGTGGATTATGGAGAGCCCTATTGTGGTTGCAGGACTAAGATTTGGTTGTGTTAAATACTTCAGTCTTTCTTTGGAGCTTTGAAAGATTTTTAAAGAAAAGGCTGCTTGCATGCTATTTCTTTGGAAACTGATCAGAAATTAGGAAATGAGTATCTTTTAGAGAAAGGAAAAAATGAGAACATTTTCTTTTGCTGAGAGGAACTTAAGGTTATTGTCTTTTTAAGAGAGTCAATTGAGATGTATGTTTTGAAAGTTTGACACGAATCCTTAAATGAAGTTTGACACAAATCCTTTCTTTTCATTTTGCAGAATAGTGATTAGTCTTTTGCTGGTAGAGATGCCAGAGTATCTTCCAGTTTCTCTTTTTGCTGATCTCTGTATTAAATTGCTCAGCAGCAATGTTGATGCTTGTGCGAGAGGGACTAGACACCTAAAGGATTCCTACTAATTTCTGGTTCAACTTCTGCAAATATTTTGTTTGCTATACTTTCATTTTAATTCTCTTCTGCTCTGTACATACCGTTTGGTTTCGAATGTCACTTGGAACAAATCATCGTTGTAGTTTTGTACAGCACCTAAGTGCCCAAACATTTGGATCTGTTTTATTCCTCCACTGTTTTTTGATATTGATTTTCTAAAAAGAATGTTCGCATGGATTTTCTAGTTTCAGCTATTTGCGCCTACTCAAAATGTCTTCCTCCCTCCAATCCCTTCTTAGACAACAACAATAATATACCTAGTATAACCCCACAAGTGGGGTCTGGGGAGACTAAAAATGTATGCAGATTTTATCATTACCTCTAGTTCTTATTTGTGCGAGCTATGGTGACCCCAGACCAGAAATGTGGCGACAGTTCCACCGGGTAACCTATTTGGTTGCATCTGTTTTACCTGTATCTTTTTTTCCCCAAAAGTCGAGACTCACACTCAAAGTATAGGCAACTTTAAGACAATTGTTTCTGCTTAGTTTTTTTCCTTTGGTTCATTAGTTGTAAAATTGTTCTCTTTTTGTATCAATTTACATGACATTATTTGACTTGACAAAAAGTTTAAGTTAGAAAAACTTTTGAAATTGTGGTATTAGACAAATTGTATATACTGATGTCTATAAATCATTTCAATAATATTAAGAGATAAAGTATATAAAATACACCTAAACTATATAACTTTTTTGAGTTTCACACAAGTATTGAAAGTTTGAGAAATATACATAAACTATCATTTATTAGTTTGAGAAACACACCTCAGTGGTGTGTGTAATACACTCTCTTTTTTATTGGAGAAAACCTTGCCATAATAAAAATTAAATAAAAATATTAATATTAGTTAAAAGTAAAAGATATACTTTTGAAAATATATTATTTTAAAAAAAATAAAATTTAAAATATTTTTCTCACCTATTCTATTGCCCCCACCCTCGTATACTGCGCATCCACCCCCAACAATCCCCGTCCCTTTTATTTATTTTTATCTCTTTTATGAAATATTTTTTAAAAGTTCAAACTTTAACCCCTACTCGATTCCTATCTAAAAAAAATAGATTTTTTTAAAAATAAATAAAATTCTATCCCACTTTCATCTAATTCTCAGCTCCTAATTTATTTTTATCTTTTTTTTTATAGAAATGTACACATATTTTTAGAAATTTTTTTTTCTACTTGTTTATCGAGTATAAAATACTATAATTTATTTATTTTTTGCCAAGGTGGAATGTTTTGTCCATGTATAGAGTGATGTGACATTTTTTAAAAGTAAAAGATAGAGTGTAGCACACACACTATAGTGAGAGTGGAATAAAAGATAGATGTGTATTTCTCAAACTAATAAGTGATAGTTTAGGTGAGTTTTTCAAACTTTCAATACTTTAGGTGTGAAACTCAAAAAAGTGATATAGTTTAGGTGTGTTTTGTATACTTATCTCTACTATTAAAAAGAAAATTTTAAAGTTAATTCTTTTTCTAGTTGTGGAAGGTTGATATTTTTTTGGGAATGGATCGGAAAGAAAATTGTATCACATAAATTGAGATAGAGAAATTATATTTTGAATTCATAGCAATTGAAGTATAATATATTGATAATTGGACTTGAATTTTAAAAATGAAAAGTAAATTTAAGTCGTTGGGTGTTGGAAAAGTTCGACAATGATAACATATTGTCATTGTTGTAGAATAAGTTTGTCAGATTTTTTGTTTTAACAAATTGTGGATTGAAGTTCGTTTTATGATATATGAACTTATGTTTAAAATTGAGGATATAGATCTAATTCTTATATTACATATTGAATTATTGAAATTTAGAGAACAATTGCTAGTTGTAGGCAGCCAAAAAGTCTGCAGTGCAACCAAGTACACATTGGACTTCTTTGTTAAAATGTATGAAGTGCAACATAATACGTTTGAAATTTGGGCTCGCCAGGGTCATAACTCCAGTAAAAAATAAATAAATCAATATTGGCTTTGACAAATCATAAGGATGTAATTTGATATTACCAAAGGCCATAACTTTCATAAGGATGTTTGAAATTTTGGTCATCAGGGCCGCAACTTCAAAAATGTCTCAAGCCAGCCCACACAAATACATACAAATTTCAGGTGAAAATGTCTAATGTTTGGCCTTGACAGCATCACACTTCAGAAAAAAAAAAGTTAGTAACTTCATATTAGAGCTTTTACAACCTTGTATGTTTGAAATGGTTTCAAAGTGATATGTTTGCAGAAGAATGTTTAACTTCGACTATAATTTCAATACCAATCTCAAAATCGAATATTTGTGCATGTCACTCGAATATATGCTATGAGGTTAGAATATAATCAAATTTTACAAAGTAATTAAAAAATAGATACAATTTAAAAAAAAAAAAACACAAATACTCGCATCTATTGTGTTTGCCCTCAACATAAAAAATTATTTTTTTGGGTTAACAATCGCTTGGTTCTTTGTAATCTCACCTACGAGGGTTTCAAGATAAACTATTAAATAAGGGCCTTTAAATACCAAATACTCTATTACCCATCCACTTCTTCGCAATTTTAGCTTCAAATCATTAGTTTTGAGCTCAAGTTTTGAGGGCCTTTTTCATGAACCTATGTTTTGAATAAATTGGAGTTTCAATTGTGATTTCAACTCATTTTTAACTCGATTTTCACTTGTGAGTTTCAAAACCTTTTAGTATCATGATTTTATATAAAAATTCAAAATTACCCTCAACCCTAAGGAATGATTTTTTAGGTCAATTTGGTTTGATTTCCAAAATTAGCATTATATGTATTGTTGTTCATATTTTCTTATGAAAAAAATTCTATATTTGATTAGATTTTATGAATTTCGGAGGCTTATCATAAAGAGAAGGCTCAAGTCCTAAGTTGATTTTACTCTCTTTTAAGGCAAGCACACCTCTTTGACCTTCTGTTAAGTGTATTGGACCTTGTATGCTCTTGTGTGTTTGGGAGTAATGAAAAATGATGAGGGTCCTCATAGATAATTCTTATTATTAATTGTTGTCCAATTATTAGTAATGATTATATGGGAATAAAACAATGAACTTGTTGATATGATAATGTGTGATACGCCAGAGATGACTTGGACGAGTATATTGATTCACTTTTTATGATGTGTCATGATCATGTGTGTTAATTGGTTACTGTCACGATCCAAATTAGGCCCTACACGTGACACTGTGAATAGAATTTCAAGGGACTCCAACCAAGCCTAGTAACATCGCATACATAAGCTAAGAAAGAATATCAAAGACATACTAGAATACGGAAAATAAGTCTCCAAGATAGAAGTCTCAATAGAAAGAGAATCATCCTAGACACCAAATAACGGGAGCTACAACAACTTCCATAGTCTAACATACCTCTATTAGTCTAGATGGAGGCATGGGACAAATCCTAGCTCACCCTAACATAGGATATAAATTTATGACAAGAAAACATAGAACTCATATTGGATTGTCCTCAAAGCATGAAGACTCACCAATCAAGTGAACTTTAGCAACTCGAACTAACCACGAGTAGAAGGAGAATAATCCTCGAACCCTATATTATGATACAATGTAGGCAAAAGTATGTATTAGTACATGAAAGGTACTAATTATGCGAGAAATATGCATAATGGATCATGATATCGAAATGAACATCAAGAGTGAGATGCAAGACTAATATTCATTAGGAAGTATGAGATTTAAAATCATAAGTCATAACATATGGTCAATGCATCATGAACAATCATAAAGAAAAGCTTGCAAGTAAATATAGTTGTTCTTGTGGGATGTCACCTTTAACTGACATTTAAGACCATATGAGCTATAATATGAAATTTAGTGTTACTCCCACACAGAAAATAACGAGGCTGCTTATCAAGGTAGACTCCATGAGTAACATCATTTATCATCATACACTATGTGGATCCACTAACTAGGACAATTAAGGCAAAACCTATGGGGGCACGTAGTATGGAACTAGGGGTTGCCACTAGGGACTCCCTTACCAAGTCTCCACCATAAAATTCTCTCGGTGCTTAGTCAATATAGCAATAGAATAGTTAATTCACTAAGCATATCATGTGGAATGACAATAATTAACTAACAATCCACTTCATAAATCATAAAATAGAATAACTCATTAAAACCACTGGTTCAAGTAATATGCGAATTGTCCTTTCAACATTATAAAACATAATTATGTGAGAAAACCTTTCACCATCATTCATAAGAGAAAAACTTTCACAATCACTTATTCTTTCTTGAGAAACAACATAAAACATAATTTATTATTTTCATAATGCATACATAAAACTTTATCAAATAATGATCATAATTCATATGGAAATTAGGGCATAATGCATGTGTTCATGTAGGAAACCTTGATATAATAACAGTAAAGTTAATTGATGCATAATTAAATAAAAAAGAATGCATAAAAGCATAATTGATTGAATCTAATGCTAGATCATCAAAATTCTAGGTTTTAATATTGGGAATTCACGAAAAGTATATAATTCTTTGGGCTTGATGGATGAAAGAAATTCATGAATGAATATCTACATATTAGAGGTGAATTATAGCCTTGAAATTGAAGAAGAACCTTAAAACCTTGAGGAACCCTAATTCAACTTGGAAGGATCCTTGAGGAAGGAGACTTGAGAGAATTTGCAAATTTGAGTGAATGGACATCTTTAGGAGTATAAAATTAATTTTAGGGCTTAGTAATAAATTCAAAACAATGTAGATTTATATTAAAAGCCTGAGAAATGTCTAAAATATTTTTGGAACAAAACTACTATCAAGGACCACAAGCTAATCTACAAATCATAGTTCTTTTTACAGTTCATGGGTGGTCGTCCTTAGAAGTCTGGTCTGATTTTTGATTTCAGGATCTCAATCATGAACTCACTTTCTATGGCCATAAAACCAACAATGGACCATCTTTTTCATTCGTGAAACCCAAGTACTAAAATTATAAATCTCTGAATCTAAACCACAATGTGAAAATGTAGTATCCCATAAGTTGAAAATTCAAAAATTGGGAAGAGTGTGCAGATTTGGTTTCTGGTATAGTGATGTATGAGCATCATCTACGACTCGTGGCTGAGTTTACGAGTTATAGATGGGGATCGTGGATGGGCACTGACACTTGGTAAAAATTTGAAAAGTTGGTTATAAGTATGAATTGTCCTTGCAGACTGTAAGTGGGTTTTACAAGTCATAATATCCTCTATTCTTTTCAGCATCTAGAGCTTTTCAATAGTGACCCCAAGTCATTTATGACTTGTTGCTACTAATGGTCACCTGATCGTTTGTTTGGTTTTTGTGCAACTTTCCATGTTTGGAGGTCCTCGTAACTTAAAAAGTTGACTTTGATAAAACAGAATATAGGTAAATAGCCTCAAAACAAAATTTTGATAGTTTCATCAACTCTAAAATGGCTAAATTAGGCTAGAAGCATGGTCAGCTTGAGTTCTGGTTCTGAGGCTTTCGATATGAGTTGAATGCATTTGGCATTTAGCCTTTCAATATTGGCCCAAGTTTTACTTTGGTCAATATCCTTGGACATTGTACTTGGTCATTAGTGCAACTAGCTCTAGAATGTCAACTTTGGTCTAGAATGACCTTTCGTGTGTGTCTTGAGGCTTCTGATCTCATTTCGAGCCTCTTTGTGGATTTAGGTGTAAAATGGTGCTTATGCATGGGATCCATTTATTGTCTAGATGATCTCTATTGAAAATTTTGACTGCACGATACTCTCTAAAATGGTAAATTTATTGGGGTAGCATAGTTTGTTTACATGCACGGGTTTCAAATAAATATCGAGCACCCCATTAAAAAAATTTAAACTTGGCCAATATTATTGGTGCAACCAAAATCAGGTGCAGGAAAAATGGCCTTTGTGTTCGTGAGCCTAGGTGCAGGGTTCACGGAGGTGTATCCATTTTGGCCTTTGCATTTGTGCATGCCAATTCACATTTGCGAAGGTATAGATGCTGACTCCCCATGTTAGTGAGCCAAGAACTACCTTCATGAAGCTTTGCAGGCTCGACTCTCCGTGTTTATGGGGCCTTCCCTATAAGGCCTTGCAAGTTAGAAAGTTGAAAAGTGTAGAAAAAGTGGAAATGAAAATGTACAGGCCAAAGTATGATCCTAATTTATGGTTCATGGTTCAAACCATGGGTTGTAAATAAGGATCGTTGATGGGATTAGTTGGAATAGAAAATTGGCTAAGTGTAGTGGCAAGGTACGAGGGGTATTTTTGGTTCGTAAATAGAACTACAGACCATAAAGAGTATTCGTTTGGGTTCTTGAGTTGGTTAAGAATTGGGTTTTTGAATTTGAACTATAAACAAATTCAACCACTCGTAGTCCTGTTTATGAGTTGTAGAATGCTCTCGTAGATGGAGCCTTGAGATTGGAAATTTTACTCTGAGATTGGAAATTTTACTAAGTGTTGACAGGAACCATGAAAGGGTTCTACGACATGTAGATCATTCCACAAGTTATAGAATGGGGTCACAAATGAAGGATCAAAGGCAGTTTCAGAAGTCTAAAAATGTAACTAGGAAAAAACCCCAAGTTTACAAGCCGTGATTCATTTTACGACCAGTAAATGAGGGTTGTGGTTTGGATCTTGACAATTTTTAATGAAGGGTATTTTTGACCTTTCTCTGTAACCTAAGCCTATCCTTGTCATTTTGGGTTCTTTTCCTCCCATATCATCCCTAATTTCTCTCCCACTCCAAAGTTTCCTAAAATTTTCTAAGGTGAAAGTTCCCTCTAAGGAAGAAGATGGAAGCTAAGGTCTCTTCAAAGTCCCCAACCAATCCTTAGGTTTTTTTAGGCTTCATTATCATGTATTTGGGTTGATTTGTGGATTTCTTTCATCCACAAAGTCCAACAATATCCCTTTTTACCTTCCTTTAAGTTATGGGATTTTATGAGTTTCATGAGTATGATTATATGTTTTTATAATGATGTAGTTCCAGTTATATTGACTATAATGATACAACGTAGTAAAATACTACAAATTTCTATAGGTTTCAAGTTGAATTTCATGATTTTCTTACCTAGGATTTTGAAGGATGACGTGGGTGGTCTAGAAGTGATTTTAAATTAGTGAAATCTAGTATGACATTGCATAATACTCTTGAAACATATGTTTTAAAGTTTATGCATGAGCCCACTGAGTTTTAATATAAGTTCCTATATGATGTTGATGATAAAGGATTATTAAAGTATGTTATGAAAGTTTATGAATGTCATGGAAGTTGTGAGAATGATATGAAGTCCTAAATGATGTTTAAGATGAACCCTCAATGTGAGAGGTCAATTCTCACTTGAGTAGATCTCTAAGTTTATGAGCTACTCCTATGATGTCAATGTATGTTTCAAAATTTACAAACGGTCATGTATATATGATTATATTATAAGTGTTTCATGGGACATGACTAAGCTCTGAATGAGGCATTGAGGTGGGAACCCTTGTAGGATAAGGCTAGTGGATCGACAATAGCAAAGTTAAAGTTAAGATATGAATACATAAGTTGATGGAGTTCCATACAACAAGTGGACTCCCCGTGCTAATAATAGAGGTTATGTTGGATTCCATATAATAGCTCACATGGTCTTAAATGTCAGTTGCGATCTCCTCCCACAAATCTATAATTATGATGTCTATGTTACTTCAAGAAAATGTGTTTTCACATGATGTATTGGTCATTTACTTCATATTGAGCTATACACTTGACTATGATTATGCATGTTTAAGTGATGACATTATAATTTTCTTCATGAAAACTTTATAATTTTATGAGTGATGACATTGCAATTTCATGTATTGCATTGCACCCCACAAACTTAGTACATTCTAAAGTACTAAAACATATTTTACCTACATGATATCACCATGTTGGGACCGGCGTACCTCCTCCTCCGGTACATGGCTAGACTTCAACATTCAAGACTAGTTCCCGTGAGTCCTCTAGCTCAGGGACTACACCTCCTCTTTCATGCTTATTATATTTTGAGACTTTTATTCTTGAGTGATATTTTGAGAATTTTAATTTCTATGTTGTAATTACTTTTGATATATTTTACTTTAGGGTGAGTTTGAGTATGTCTTAACCCCACAAAGTCATTTATGTAGATGGTATGCTGGGATGATGTGAATGGAGTTTAAGTTTTTCTACTTTCCATGGATTTTAAATTATTGATATCCCTTAGTTCCATTCCCCAATTTAAATTATGCTTTATTCTAATCAAATGCCTATTAATGATTGACAATTTCTATGAGGCTTTGGTGAGGTGCCTTCAGGTTCCTCATTCACTGTGTTATGGCTAGGCCCTAGTCTTAGGTCATGAAAACTTGGTATCAGAGTGTGATATTTTAAAATGTTCCTTGGATTTCTAACATACCCCATCGAATAGAGTCTTGTTCATGGTTTCGAAGCACATTACAATCTTTAATCAGAGGCTATAAGGTGTTTAGGAATCTTCCTCTTCTTCATGATTTATGTTTTGCCTTAGAAAGTTGTCTAAGGTTTCCCCTTATCTAATGATGTTCTTTTTATCTTTTTCTAGATCATGCTACTAAGAAGAACTCATCTATAAAAGGACATGAATAAGGACAAAACCCCTCCAGTGCCACAAGAAGAGATAGTCTCTCAAGCAGTGTTTCGTGTCGCCTTTACTATGTTGGCCCAAATCTTGGCCAACCAACCCAATTAGGAGGTTTCCTTACTTCTTCATGCACATACACCAATGAATAGGGTCTGAACTTTCATAAGGATGAACCCCCCTAAGTATCATGGTTCCAAAGTTGAAAAGGACCCAGTAAAGTAATAGGATCGTGATCAACATAGGGGTACCACCAGAACAA
>DF358219.1:120394-133129 GCA_000787875.1 Solanum virginianum
AGAAGGCCGAGCTTATGGCTTACCAACTCAATATGCCAAGGTTTGGTATGATCAATGGATTATGAAAAAAGGTTAGAAAGCAGGTCCAATTGCATTGGAAAAGTTTAATGGTGATTTCTTGCATTGATTCTTTCCATTGGAACAAAGGGAGGCCAAGGCGCAAGATTTCATCAACTTGAAGCAAGGCAACATGAGTGTGAGAGAATACTCCTTAAAGTTCACAAATCTCTCAAAATATACACCATTAATAGTTGCCGACCCAAGGGCTAGAATGAGAAAGTTTATCTCAGAGATGGTGCCTAAAGAATGCAAAACCATCATGCTTGTGAAGGAGATGTACATTTCCCACTTCGTGACCTATGTGGAGAAAATAGAGCAGGAGAAGTTGAGAGTGAATTCTAGGGAGTTCAAGAGAGCTTGGGTTGAAAGTGGTGGATTCTTCCACCAAAGAGTTAGTAGCCATGAAAGCAAGGTGGACAAAAGAAAATGGACTAAGGTTCAACCAACGCCCCTCTTCAAAGGTTCAACAAGGTCTAAGGGTCCAACCCAAAATCACAAGGAGGTTTGGGTGCTTAAGCCTCCCCAAATTGTGCAAAGTGTGGAAGGCCCATAATGGGGAATGTCTAGCTGGCTAAACACATGCTTTAAATGTACCAAGCCCGATCATTATGCTAGAGAGAATAGGAGTGGCGGTGCTAGGAAACAAGGCCAAGGTGTACAAGGTCATGATGCTGCAAGCGCCAATCTGTTCTGTGCTTTCCATGCTCATAAAGAAGTGGAAAAGACCCCAGATATGGTACTGGTATGTTGAATGTTTATGATTTTGATATATACACCTTGTTACATCTAGGAGCCAATTTGTCTTTTGTAACCTTATTCCTTACAAATAGATTCAATGTATGTCCTGAAGTCTTAGGTGAGCCTTTTGAAGTTTGTACCACGTTAGGGAGTCAGTTGTTGCAAAAAAGTTTATATGGGTTGTCCTATGTCTATCTTGCATAAAGTTGTCCTATGCTATCTAGTAGAGCTTTCTATGGTTGATTTTGACGTCATACTCGAGATAAGTTAGTTATATGCCTTCTATGCTTTTATATTTTGTCAAACTGATAAAGCCAAATTCCAATTCCCAAATAAGCCTATTCTTGAGCGAAAGGGTTGTAGTTCAGTTTGTAGAGGTCAGTTTGTCTCCTATTTTAAAGACCATAAGATGATTTTCAAGGGGTATATTTATAACCTAGTTGGGGTTCGAGATGTCATTTCTAAAATTGTACCTGTTGAGTCAGTCCCCATTGTTAATGAATTTCTTGATGTCTTTCTTGAAGAATTTTCAGTGTTCCTCCTAAAAGAGAAATAGATTTCAACATAGATTTTCTTTTTGGTACTCAACTTATCTCTACTTCCTATTGAATGGCCCTGGTGAAGTTAAAGGAATTGAAGGAGCGATCGAAGGATTTATTAGAGAACAATTTCATTAGGCCATGTAGGTCTCTGTGGGGTGCTTCAAAATTATCTATAAGAAAGAAAGATGGGTTAGTTCGAATGTTTATAGACTATCGATAACACAATAAATTGACCATAAATAATAAGTATCCCCTTCGATGAATAGATAAATTGTTTGATCAATTATATGGGGCTAGACACTTCTCCATGATTGACCTTATCTCTGGGTATCATCAACTAAGGGTGAGGAAGTATGACATTCCTAAAATGGCTTTTTGGATAGGGTATAAACATTTTGAATTTTGAGTGATGTCATTTGATTTAACTAATGCACCGACAATTTTTATGGACTCATGAATAAGTTTTTCAAGCCCTACCTTGATGCATTTGTGGTTGTGTTTATAGATGACATTTTAGTATATTCTCAGAGTAAGAAAAAGTACATGGATCATTTGAGAATTATACCACAAACATTGAATGAGAGGTGATTGTTGCCAAGTTTGACAAATATGAGTTTTGGTTGGGAGAGGTGGTATTTCATGGCCATGTGGTGTCCAGTGAAGGGATTCAGGTTGACCCTAGGAAGAGAGAGGCAGTGAAGAATTGTCCTAGACCATTAACTCCTTCAGATATTAGGAGCTTTTTGGGTCTAGCTAGGTATTATAGGAGGTTTTTTGAAGGGTTCTCTTCTATTTCTTCACTATTGACAAGGTTGACTTAAAAGAAAGTAAAGTTCATTTGGACAAATGAGTGTGAGAAGAGTTTCCAAACCTTGAAAGATCTGTTAACTTCAGCTCTAATCTTGACCTTGCTAGAGGGTACCGAGATGGTGTATTATGATGCCTCTCGGGTTGGTTTGGGTTGTGTTGATGCAACATGTGAAAGGGATTGCCTATGCTTCAAGGAAATTTAAGATGCATGAAAAGAACTAACCATCCTACACACAATCTTGAGTTAGCGACCATGGTATTTGCATTAAAGATTTGGCATCACTACCTATATAAGGTACATATTAATGTATTCACCGGTCATAAGAGTCTCCAACATGTGTTTATTCAAAGGGACCTCAATCTAATACAAAGAAAGTGGTTAGAACTTCTCAAAGACTATAACATGAGTGTGAAGTATCATATGGGTAAGGTTGATGTAGTAGTCGACACACTTAGCAGGGTGTCTATGGGTGACGTGTTTCACTTTGATGATATAAAAAGTGAGTTGGTGAAGGAAGTCCATAGGTTGGCTAGATTTAGGGTTAGATTGAGTGATGTCGACAATGGTGGTATGATAGTATTGAATGGTTTTAAGGCTTCATTGATTATGAATGTCAAATCTAAGCCTTCTTTGATTGAATTGAAGGCATTGGTGAAGGAAGATAAAGTAGAGGTTTTCTCACATGGGGAAGATAGGGTACTTCATTATCAAGGTATATTGTGTGTACCAGATGTGGATGGGCTGAGAAACTTGATTTTGAAAAAAGCTCATAATTCATCCTGGTTTTACTAAGATTTATAAAGAACTATAAGATGTGTTTTGGTGGAATGGAATGAAGAAGGACACAATAATGTTCATGGACAAATTTCCCATTTGTCAACAAGTTAAGGTTGAACATCAAAGGCTGGGTAGCCTAGTCCAACACATTGGATCCCACTTGGAAATGGGAAGAGATCAATATAGATTTTGTGGTTGGGTTACTAAGACAAAGAGTTATTTCGACTCAATTTAGGTGACAATTTATAGAATGACAAATTCAGTTCACTTCTTATCGATCAAGACAACCTATAGCGCCAAAGACTATGCTAAGTTATATATCCAGGAGTTGGTAAGGTTACATGGGGTTCCATTGTCTATCAGATCATTGAGCTCAATTCAGCTCTCATTTTTGAAAGTCTTTTCAAAAGTGTCTTGATACTAGAGTAAATTTGAGCACTACTTTCCGTTCTCAAATTGATGGACAAGCCAAAAGGACCATTCATACACTTGAAGATATGTTGAGAGGTTGAAAGTTAGAATTTAACGGAAGTTTGGATGACCAATTACAACTTGTATAATTCACCTACAATAATAACTATCCCTCTAGCATTGAGATGGCGCCATTTGAGGCCTTGTATAAAAAGTGATGTAGATCTCCGGTGGGCTTGTTTGAAGTTGGTGAAATTGCCTTTACAGGTCCCAACTTGGTTATAGATGCTATGGAAAAGGTTAAATTTATAAGGGAGAAGTTGAAGATGGCTCAAAGTCATCAAAAATCATACTATGATTTTAGGAGAAAAACCCTTGAGTTTAATATCAATGATTAGGTCTATTTGAAGGTGTCATCCATGAATGGTGTGGTCCATTTTAGGAAGAAAAGGAAATTAAGCCCTAGGTATGTAGGTCCTTATAAATTTTTTAAGAGGGTTGACAAGGTGGCTTACGAACTAGAGTTGCCATTGGAAATAAACATGATTCACCCAATGTTCCATGTGTTGATATTGAGAAACTTTATGGGTGATACAAATTCCATTGTTCCATTAGAGGATGTGAGTATTATAGAGAATTTGCCTTATGAAGAGGTTTCAATTGAGATCATAGACCGACAAGTAAAGAATTTATATCCATCAAGGTTCTTTGGAGAAAACAACAAGTTGAGAGCAATAGGAAAATATAACCAGGCATGAATAAAGTGATACCCTTATCTTTTCCATTATATTCAAGCCTAAGGTACTAAGTTCTTTTTCCCTAAGACCTCAAATCCCTTGCATTTCAGTCTTCAAGTCATTAATGCATGTTTATGTATTTGTGGGACTGGTTTTAAATCATATTTAAAAGACGAGTTTGAAGATTTTATGAAAAAGATGTTTGAATTGTATTTTTACATTCATGCTGGGTCGTTAGCTACTTATTTAGTTCCTTAGATCCTACATTTAGTACATTTGAGAATAAATGTTCCCAATGGGGAGATATTGTAAGGCCCTGTAAGTTAGGAAGTCAACAAGTGCAAAGGAAGTGGAATTGAAAATGTTCAAGCTAAAGTACGAGCCTCATTTATGGCTCATGGTTCAAACCATGAATTATAAAAATGGCTTATGGATGGGATCAATCAGAATGGAAAATTGTCTAAGTGTAGGGGCAGGTTACATTGGGTATCTATGGTCTGTAATGGAAAAATGAACCATAAAGAGTGTTCATGGTTTTGGGTCTTTAGTTGGTTAAAAATTTTGTTTTTGAACTTGAACTACAAAAAAATAGGATGACTCGTAGTCTTGTTTAAGAACTGTAGAATGCTTTCGTAGATGGGGCCCTGAGATTAGAAATTATACTAAGTGTTGAAAAGAACTACGAAAGGGTTCTATGACAGGCAGATCATTCTATGAGTCATAGAATGGGGTCACAGATGGAAGATCAGAGGCAGTTTTAGAAGTCCAAAAATGTAACTAGCATGAACCCCAAGTTTACAATCCGTGGTTCATTCTGCAACCCATAAATGGGGGTCGTGGTTTGAGTTCGATAGTTTTTAATGAAGGATATTTTTGACCTTTATCATATTCTAAGCCTAAAACAACATCATTTTGGGTTCTTTCCCTCCCATATAATCCTTAATTCCTCCTAAAAACTCTCATTCTCTCCAGCTGAAAAATTTCCTAGAATTTTCTAAGGCAAAAGTTTCCTCCAAGGAAGAAGAAGGAAGCTAGGGTTTTTTAAAAGTCCCCAACCAATCCTCAAGATTCCTTAGGCTTCATAATTTGATATATGGGTTGATTTTTGGATTCCTTTCATTCATAAAGTCCAATAATGTACCTTTTGTCTTTTCTTTAAGTTATGGGATTTTATGAGTTTCATGAGATTTCTTTAAATGCTATTATAATGATGTATTTTCAGTTATATTGACTACAATGATGCAATATAGTGAAGTGCTACAAATTTCTACGGTTTTCAAATTGAATGTCATGATTTCCTTACCTAGGGTTTTGAATGATGAAGTGGGCAGTTTAGAAGTGGCTTTAAATTAGTGAATATAGTATGATATTGCATAATACTCTTGAAACAAATGTCTTAAAGTTTATTGCATAAGCCCATTAAGTTTTAAGATAAGTTCCTACATAATGTTGATAATAAGAACCTTAAAATATGTTATGAAAGTTTATGAATGTCATGAAAGTTATAAGCATGTTATGAAACCTTTAATGATGTTTAAGATGGACCCTCAATGTGAAAAGCCTATTCTCACTTGAGTGGATCCCTAATTTTATGAGCTACTTCTATGATGTGAAACATGTTTCAAAGTTTACAAATGTTTATGTATATGTGATTATATTATAAGTACTTCGTGGGACTTGAATTAGCATTAAATGAGGTATTGAGGTGGGGTCCGATAAGGGAAACTTAGAAGCAACCTCTTGTCTCATTTACTATGTGCCACCATAAGAGCTCTTGCAGGATAAGGCTACTAGATCAATAATAGCAAAGTTAAAGTTAAGGTATACATGCATGAGTTGACAGAGTTTTACCCTGCAAGTTGACTCCCCATGACAACATAGGGGTTTATGTTGGATTCCATGTAATAGCTCACATGATCTTAAATGTCGGTTATGATCTCCTCTCGCAAAGCTATTAATATGATGTCTATGTTACTTCAAGAAAACTTTTTTTGATAAGATGCATTTATCATTTACTTCATATTAAGCTATACTCTTTTATTATGACTATGCATGTGTGAATGATGACATTACAATCTCATGCATGATGACATTACAATCTCATGAATGATGACATTACAATTTTCATGTATTGCATTGCATCCCACCTACTTAGTATATTCCAAAGTACTAGCACATATTTTTCCTAGAAAATATCACCATGTAGGAAACAACATACCTCTTTCTCTGGCACATGCCTATACTTTGATGTTCAATATTAGTTTGATCATTGAGTCCTTTAGTTAGGGGACTACACCTCCTCCTTCATGCTTATTGTATTTTGAGACTTTTATTCTTGAGCTATATTTTGAGACTTTTACTTTTTATGTTGTATTTACTTTTGATACATTTTGCTTGAGGGTGAGGTTTGAACATGTTTTTTCCCCCACAAAGCCTTTTATGTAGATGGTATGCTTGGATGATATGAATAGAGTGTAAGTTTTTACTTTCCATGGATTTTAAATGATTGATGTCCCTTAATCCCATTCCCTAAGTTATATTTTGCTTTATTTTGATCAAATTCCTATGAATGCTTGACAAATGATTAGTGACTTGGGTGAGGTTCTTTCAGGTTTCTCATTCACTGTGTTACAATTGGGTATTTCGTAAGGTTTTTTCAGGTTTCTCATTCACTGTGTTACAATTTAATCTTAGGCTTGGGTCATGACATTCCCTCCAGGTTCATGGATGTCTCTTGTTTAGTGTTTTGTTTTAAGATCGGAGCACGACCAACCCTGACCCCTATTTCCATTTTTTGCTTTTGGTAGTTTTAGAGCTTTAAATTGGGTGATTCCCATTGCTTTGGCTTGGGTTTTTTCATGCATTCACATGTGAGTGTTCGTGGAGCTTGGAAGGCATCGTTTTGAGGTACTTTGTACCACAAAGGGGTTGCTCAATCTTGGTTTTAAGCTTCAATGGTGGTTTTCATTGTTGGGCTGGTTTCTCCAATTTTGAGCATCAATTTGTGCCCTATTTTGAGGTACAAGCTCTATAACACATTGAGAACCATTTTACGGAGTTGATTTTGGGATTTCCATTGTGGTTCCCAAAATCTCATTTTTGACCTAATTTTGGGTTCATTTTAAAAAAAATGATTTTGGTTTCAAATGTCTGCGTTGATGAGATGATCAATATTTTGATAACATGGAAGAATTTCAAGGTGATTAAAGCGTGGAAAGCTACCGTGAAGTGGACTTGGAGCGCGCATGTTCATGTTTGAGATACGCTACGATTTGATTTCTTTTGATTGAGATTTATAAGATATTATTTATGTAAAATCACTTGTAGTTTGGATTGTCTGTGATCAGTTAGGATTCAATCATTATTTCATATTTCTGTCCCTAGTTAGAGCCTTAGAATAGTTTATCCTTATGGAATTTTTAGCTAGATGGTAAAGTTGTTATGCCTTAGTTTAGTCTTGATAGCCTATTTGGAGTGGGTTCTTCATGTTATATGGTCATAGGCCTGATTAGTACTCTAGGATGAGCTTTGGAGTGATCCTTAGTCCTTTTAGTTACTTAATGTTGAATTTTCAAGATTTATTAACCTTCCTTAGTTCGAAAGTCATGATGTAGCCTTGGTGTAGTAGTTTTCACTGGACTAGGCTTGTGAATAAATATTATTGCTATTTTAGAATTTAGTGCTACATTCCATTATGTTTTGTCCATAGCCATTGGGCAGAGTTAGTTGTGCTTATAGTATCGGGGTTGTATCTTCAGTTAAACTTGAAGGCTTCGTATTTCCCTTTTAGACACATGCTTCTTCATAATTTCTTTCTTGTTACCTAGTTAGAGTTGAGATTGTTTTGGATTATGATGTCGCCCAAGTTAAACCTTTTTTTGAGGATAAAACAGTCGTTGTCAAGAAATAGACTCTAACCAAGGCTAGGTCGAACCCAAGGGAATATGTAGACTTAAGAGGATTCAATTAGCACAATTTGTGCGATTTATCAACTTACTTCCCCAAAAGGGTGTGAGGGGGATTTGCAATAATCAGTGGAAAAGTAAACCTAAACTAACACCAGAATTAAATTAATATGAGGAGAAACTAGGGTATTGTGCTCCCCATGATTCCCTAACTTCTTATCACCGGATAACCTAATTCTTTTCTAGTATGTAGCACGTAGGATAGTAAGTTAAGTTCACCAAACCCTTTGGTCTAGGCGAGTGGCGAATTTCACTACGTGACTTGTCCCATCTCTATAGTGTGCATTACTAACCCTTTCCTATTAGTCCCAATACATAAAGTGAGAGGAGAATTTCACTATGCTACTTGGCCCATCTCCATAGTGTGCAATACTAACAATTACCTATAAGTCCCAGTACAACCTCTCCTTGGCCCAGTTTGGTTGATTAGATGAGAACACATCAATCGAATCCTATTAATTAATTTCTTTTCCTATTCATTACTACCTTGGCACAGACAGTAACACTAGGCGAATTCTACTATTGGCCACCACTAGAAAACATGCAAAACGAGGAGAATAAATTAATACATGCACGCACACTTTTCAAGAATTATGCATTACCCGATTTTACCTTGTTAGTTCTTCATGGTTCCCACAACCCTAGTTGTGGATTTAGCTACTCATGATTTGTGTAGATGCAAGACTTATGAATTGAAATAGCATAATAGATCATTTATACAACCCTAATTGTGGATTTAACTACTCATGACTTGTGTAGATGCAACACTCATGAATTGAAATAACATAATAGAGCACTTACACAGTTGAATTAAGAACAAACAAATCCAAGCTTCAAAGAGAATCACAAGATTAAAGATCAAATCAAAGTACAAATGTTTCTCAAAACTCTCCAATGTTATCTCACTATTTTCTCTCTCTAATTATCGAGTTCTCTATATACTATGCATAAAAGTTTTGAAAAATAACCTAAAAATCTATTTATAATATTTAAAATACAAGTCCTAAACACAATAGGATAGCTGGATCAGCACGCCTCACAAACAAGTTTATGGGCCGTATTGCATTCCACAGCCCATAATCAGTGTCTCGTACAATGCTACTGTAAAGCTGGACTTCAACTTTATGATACCCCTCTATGACCCATAAAGTGATTTACAACCTATAGGGAGGTCTCGTTTGATGAATCTTTAGAAAGTCCCTAATCTCTGATACTCAGGGAACAAACCATGTTCTACGACTCGTAAATCAATCCACGACCCATCTACATGTTCATAAAATCGACTTCAAAAATCAATCCCTCACTAGAATTGTCCACGAAACCCACTTCAAGGCCTATAGAGTGAACTAAGACCCGTAAAGGGTCTCGTACTGCATCAAATTTAGCAACTTCTATACTTTCTTACTAAAATTAAGGCCAACCTTGGAATCCTGCAAATATAACATAAAAACACATAAAACCAACTAGCATCATATTGAGAACACAGAAAATTCCAAGTTTTAAGCATCAAAAGTGCTATATTTTGACAACATATTAACACCCTTATCTTAAAATTGTCGGTTGTCCTCAACCGACGGACTCAATCTATTTAAGTAATGTGGTAACACATAGACCTCAATCCAATGGCCTAAGTCACATCAATTTTAAACTCAGATACCCACACCACCTTTCAAAACAACATCAGATAGCCATCTAGCAAACCAATACAAACTAGTGCATATGACAATAAAACTATGACAAGTGAAGTACTATCAACAATCCACAATCACTGAATAGGTCTAATGCTAACAACAAAATACAATTGCCCTCACAGAAAGAAGTCCCATATCTCAGTCTTAATGATGTTTTCATGTATAACCTTAGGACTATGCAAGATCACTCACTCTCACAAAAGACATTCAAGCATCATGCCCAATACCGTAGGCTTGCCCCTATACTCACGACTAAGACCTTTGACTACTTGGACCAGGATAACTTTAGGACTTTATAGGCTTATAACGTAAGCTCAAGGGGCTTTGGTATGGTATTTTGGAAACATAGTGACTAGAGGCACTCCTTGACACTGTGTTTTCCTACACCTTTTCCCTACCAACTCTGTTATTTTCTATCTTATTCTCCCTTCCTCCTGTTTCGAGCTTCTCTGGGTTCTTTCTTTTCATTTTTCAGCTATTTCCTTGGCTTTACACTTCATTTTTCTTTTTTACTTACAACTAAGGCATCACTTATTTTTCTGGCACCTAGTATTTGATTTTTTTCCTTTTCTCCATATCACTAACTTTCCTCCTTATTTTTGTGTTTCACCCTTTCACCAACCATCCTCAACTTAGGCTTTTGGCCTGTGTTAAGGTGCATATTATCTGTCCTCAAAACTAGGGTTATTTTTGGTAGCCACCCTCAACTTAGGGGTTTTACCTCAGTCAAGGTACACAATGTTCAAGGAAGGATCAGGGCGGATTTCAGGATTTTATAACTAACAAGGCTAGATTAATTAGGTGTTGCAAAGAATAGGTACATGTTAGGCTCAAAACATTAGAAACAAGGGATATATTGCAATTTCGGTTAGTCATTTAAGCTTAGTGGACTTTTAAGAACAGTGGCCTAAGATCCTTTCCTAATCCTATTAATCTTTAGTCTAACTTTGAGTAGTAGGGCAAGTTCTGAATTAGCACACAACATATGAATTTAGCAATTTAAGCTCACAATCACATATCACTGACTACAATATTAACAAAAGACTCTTAGATCATGATTTTTATCTCAATTTATCCTCACTTATCAAAAAAATATTGTGAACACACCTACACATGCATGGTTGCTATCGAAACTAACTAATCAAAATTTTAGTGGGTATCATTTTTCAAACAAAATACAAAACATGCTATATGCCACATGTATTAGTGTTATGTGCTACAAATACTACCTAAACCATCCTAAATATGCTGATTTAACAGAAAGTAAATATTCATATAAAAAAAGAACACAAGCAAGAAAACCCCAGGATAAAAAATTATGATAGTTATGGACCCAACCTACTCTGACTTCACTAAGGCCCATAACTACCCATACACAATCAAAGCAAGACAAACTATAAGGGGTCAAAAATCATACATGGACGCCTAAGTGCTAGTATGTGGCTAAGTCTGACTACCCTCGACCTGCGTGGTAGTCTTCTTAGTAGTAGCACTCTGTCTAGAGGGACTAGCACCCCTCACCTTCGCAAGCTCTTGAGCATGTCGTCTCTCCTCCTCATGTCTCGACACTCTTAAGACTAGATCGAGCTCCTCTTGCTCTATAAGCCCAACACATAAGTGCATAACATCCTCTTCATCATCGAGATGGGGTCTCTTCCCGTGGTAAGACTATATAGGCTCATCAGGAGCAAAATGATCTACCACCGGCACGGGGAGTGTGGTCACTGGTAGTGTCACCGGTGCTACCAGTACTGCTATCATCTTGGTTTGGAGTTGCTGGATTTTTGTCTAGATGGCTGTCAAGTCTGCTGGCCAGGCCATGCCATGCCAAGGCTCTGCTATACCCTCGCCTTGAAGGAGTTAATACTAGCATCCATGGTGGAGAGACGATCTTGAATAGTGGTGATCGTGTATGCCTGTATGCGACCCTTCGAGTTAGAATTGCTTGGTGGACCCATGGCCTGATTTACTGAACAAGCTAAGTCAACTATGACTCAGCATGAGATAACCTCTGCGCCATGGCTTGTATAGATATCGTGAACACCTAAACCATACCTACGGGAGTAGCCTTTGATGATATAGTTTGTGGTGCAAGAATCAAAGTTGTGGGCCCCCTCTCCTTATTTACCTCAGACCACAGGGGCCTCTCCTCAGTAGAACAGTAGCGGCAGTGGTGTGTGGAACCTCAGGGGGTGGTGATGGGGCAAATATCTTTGGCATAGGAGCAGGCTAGTACGATGCTCACCAGAGTGCCACCGGGATCTCCTCAGCCTTGATCAGGCTAATATCCAAAGTGTGTTGGGCCTTGATCAATGAGTATATCTGGTGCAAGCTCTCCATCCTTGACTCTAGATAGAGCCTTTATATCAAACAAGGAAAAGAAATCGAGGTGGACCTCTTCAGGGTGGCCTTGTGAATCTACTCGATAATAAGGTGGGCCCAATCAATCTCATAACCAGCTAAGATACTATTAACTAGTACTGTACACTCTAGCATCATGGTATTATCATCAAGTGTTGGCCGAATGCATGATCTGATAATTGCTCACCAAAACTTGGCGGGGAAATTGAGTGAAGCCTTGACAATAGGCTCTAAGTGTGTGGCGACTTATGCAGGTGCCGAACCCTGCTCAGCAATATAACTAGCCATCCATCTCATCAAGCTACCTCTGCGCTCTTGATCTCTCATCACCAATAGGTCCCTCGTCTACCCCACTTTGTAGTCAAACTCAGCTGTGGATGGAGGGATAGGAAACTCTAGCCCAAATAACATGCGACAGATGGTGGTCTCTGAAATATCCACCTATTGGCCCCTCACTCTGATCTCAGTCAGTCTGGGCTGAGCAAGGGGCTTCTTGCCCTTGGGAAGAGTACTATGAATAGTGGTTGCATAAGATGCGTAGAACTCCCTCACCATGGTCGGAGAGTATCGCCAGAGTAATTGGGTCAACCACTGGAGCCTATATTTGATTATCATATCCTGGAGATCGAGGACACTGCCGAG
>DF358219.1:133200-157497 GCA_000787875.1 Solanum virginianum
GAGGACACTGCCGAGTCGCTCTGGTATGACTTGGGGATCCTCATAGATAGAGCAGGCTAGCTTGGCCCGCTCTATATTCTACATGTCCTCAGTATAAATGTTCCATATACTTTCGATGCATCACCAATTAGTAGGAGCATCTGATGGAGATAGTGATGATCGAGGTACTACAAAGGACTCCATCTTTGATCCATATTCGAAGCCTGACTCAGAGCTGGACTCCTCTCTGGATGAAGTCAGCTGAAAATCACTCCTATCGTGGCCTCCCTTATTAGACTGGGGATTGTGGATGACTAGAGCCTGAGTATTCCCAACTCTAGCGGCAACTCTAATCTGAGGTCTAGCAGCCTTCAGGTTCGGATGGATGCTAAGGTCCTCTAGTGAACCGCTCAATGTGGGGTCTGCTCATCCTTCGAGGGCTCATCTCTGAGACTTCTATGTAGGGCCCTGACCTCATCATGTTTTGCTATCGGGGCCATAGTACCTGAAATAAACATTTACGTACCTTGGGGGGTTAGACCTACAAATCAAAAAATAAAACATAAAAATCAATTCAGACTGAATTAGAGAAGTCTACGAGAGCACCTTAACAAGTCGTAGTGGATACTATGAGCTGTTAAGGGCTCCCATGAAATAGTTGTCACAAAATATTTGTTCACTGGAAAAGTCTATGAGACTAGGTATGGCTTATAAATTGTTTTATGAGTCGTAGAGTTTTTCAGTGTCTAAGTTTATTTTAGACCAGGATTCACGGGACGTATCTATGAGCCGTATAGTTTCCTACGGCTCATAGAAGGTCTCATCTGATGGGTACTCAGAAACTTTAGGTTTCTGGAATCTTGTAAGAGGGACAATTATGACTCATAGAATGTTTCACGGGTTGTAAAAGCCACTTGTAGACTAGAAAACTCAATCACCTGAATTTCTAAGTCCATCAAAAATGGACCCCATATGACCTTTCACTGATATTCTAACATCATCGAAGCAACATGAACACACCCACAAGATATTTACCACACCAACCAATACCCCAACATGATAATTGATACATATACCCCATCAAAAATAATTGAATATGTTTCCCCAACCCTTCCGACCATTTATGAACGATTTCACAAAATAATTATGCACCTGTGTCATCACCCACCAAATTACACACATAATCAAGTCATCAAAAATGGTGGGTCATTCAGTAGGCGCCAAGACATATTATTCGAATCATACAATCAATGCAACCACACCCAATTCTGAATTTAGACACATATTTCAAGAATGGGCAACCATGATTTAATTATCAACATGTAAATTGAACATATGGGTTTGTGTCTACCACTACCATTCCCAACATAATTTCCAATTTAATCATACAAACATGGGCAAATTAATGGTATTGAATTAACCAAAAACTTACCAATTTGTGTGACTAGATTGTAGAAGATGAAGGAGGATAAAAGACACTAAAACCCTAGGTCACCAAAAAACTTTGCCGGAGAATAGTGGTGGTGACAACCACCATGATCGGGAAGTTTGGAGGTGGGGGTTAGTCGGGTGTTTTTATAATTTAGGGCTCAAATATGTTCAAAATAATTTGACCCCATAATTTATACTTTGACCAAGCAAATTGAAATTTGATGGGCCTGGACTCTACGAAACCCTGATTATTGGCCATGTAGTATTTTACGACTCGTGAGTTATTTTTTTGTAGAACATCCAAATCCTAATTTTTAGGTCTAGGTTTCATGGACCATTCTACGTGTCGTAAAGTGAAGTTTGACTCGTAGAATTGGTCGTAGAGACCCTAACACTTAGTAACTGTTTAGAAACTTACCTGGATTCCACGAGCCCCATTCACGACCTATAGTTTTATCTACAGATCATAAAATTAGCTCGTGGACTAGAGTGCACTACGTTTTGCTCACTAGAAATGTCTACAAGATGATGTATGGGTCATAAAGTAGTTTACGACCCATAGAAATAGTCGTAGAGGCACTTCCTGCTGCCTTTCTCAGCCAAGCATGGCTGACTTAGCTATGTACCTGTATAGTCTTCATAGAACACACTGTTACCCAATATGGAACTAGCCCAATGTCCAAGATTACAATCAAAATACAAGAAAATAAACTACCTACAAGTCCAAGAACTGAAAATAAAGCTACAACTACAGCTAGTACATTAAGGGAATCAGATTAATACTGGCACCTAGATGACGTAGTGCCCTCTTAAACTCCACATCTCCTATGGTGCAGGGTATAGTGAAAGCACCAGGATCTTCTCGCTTTTGGACCAAGGACCTTATAACAATCGCACTGCAACGCTGAAGCCCTTGGGAGAGCTCCAAATCACAGTGCATTTCTTCGTAACTAGGTCCATCATGTACTTTGCATACCCTAGAATCTTCTCCAACACTCAATGAGAGCGATGTTGATGGAGATTTGTTTCAGCATTAAGAGAAAGTGCTTGAACTTGCCTTCCTCCTCCCTCTTTTTGATTCTTTGAGGGAAGAGAGGAGGAGGACTAGGAATGGGCTTTAACTTTTGTGGTGCATCAGCAGCTTCACTCACCTCATCATTGCCATGATCTTTTCCTATATTCATATATTTTTAGTCGCAACTGTCTCCTCTCAAACATTATCCTCATCAACTGGCATGGGAGGGTCAATGGTGCTTTTGCCACCACAAGTAGTAACTGCCATACATTGGCCTTCATTCTTAGTGTTCTAAACTGTGTTGCTAGGTAGTGTACCCATCTGATGCTGATTGAATTGAGTCAACACTTGACCAAGCTGTTGCTCAAGCTATTTGATAGAAATAGAATGAGACTCAATCTTCTAGTTAATGCAGGAAATTTCAAATTTCATACCCCTTAGAGTCTCATCCTATGTCTCAGTTTTCTTCAACAGGCGATCAAATATCTCCTCAATTCTTGAGCTACTTGCACCTATATCATGGTTATGTGGTAGCACATAGGGGCTATTTCTATAACCATCTTTGCGACCTCAATTTGCATCTCTCTCTGGGCCCTTGTTCCAGTCATAGTATCTTCTGTGATTTTCCTTGAAAGCTCCAGCTCTGTTGAAGTTTTGAGCTTGCTTTCCTTGACCTTGGCGCCAATAGTCTTGATTGGACCCTTGAGTGTTGCTCTAAAACCCCCCATTTGATTAGTAACATAACAAATGTCTTTCTCATAATAAGGCTCATCATACATGGTTGCACGTGGAGATTGAAGAGTGACTAGATTAACTTGTTCCTGATTCTACTTCATCTTTACCTCTATGCTTGTATGGATTTGGGCAAGCTCCTGAATAATTTATTCATTTATCTTATCTTGCTCCAAACCAACATTGACAACATATGAATTTCTAGTATATGCTCTATCTCTCTGCCCCATGCATGAGTAGTCTTGACCACTCTCTCCATACTTTTTGTAATCTTTATGAATTACTGATCTAAGAACATGCCCCCTGTAATATTATTGGCGCGAGCCTTAATGTTTTCATCAAGGGTACGGTAGAAGATCTCTACCAAGGCATCATCAACTATCTTGTGGTCTGGGACACTCCTCAAGCACTTAGTAAACTGCTTCCATGTAGTATTGATCGAGTCACTAGAAAGTTGCTCAAAGTTATTGATTTGGTCTTTCAACTTGAGCTTCTTCGACTTGGGAAGTACCTCTTCAAAAGGCCTTTTGTAATTCAACCCAACTGGTGATCGAGCTTTGCGAAAGCTAAGTTAATGATAGTGCCGCATTGCCTTTAAGAGACAATGGGAAGACATGAAGTCCTACAACATCCATAGATAGATTCTGTGTTCCTATCACATTCTTATAGACGAATGTAAGATTGTGTAGATGGCTATGAGGATCCTTCGATGGTAAGCCCATAAATAGCCCACGGTTCTCCAACATCTGAAATAATCCACTCGAGACTATGAACTTTATGTAAGCCGATAAAAGTGGTAACACAATAGCTCTAGTCACCTCCATAGCCATAGGATTCAGCCTGTATTGATTCTGCTGATAAGCATTGGTATTAAAATCCTATGGCTGTGGAGCAATATCCTCAAGAGGAGGTGGGTTCTCATTGTCAGCATTATCATTCTCATTCCTGTTCAGAGATGCATTAGTCGCATTGTTAGCATTATCTTAGGCCATCTCCTCAATGTTTTTTGGATCTTTGGATCAAACAGAGTCAACAGATTGCCTTAACTTTGTGTGTTGGGCATACATTAAACTTACACCGTAAAAAAAAAAGTGTAAAATGTGGAAAATAAGGATTAACACCCAAATCACTATGAATTAACCAAGTCTAGTCGTATTCCCCAGTAATGGTGCCAAAATCTTGATTTCACCTAAGTTATACCTCCTTGTTGAGGATAAAGTGGTCATTGTCAAGAAATAGAACCTAATCAAGGTTAGGATCGAAATCAAGGGAATACATAGACTTACAAGAATTTAACTAACATAATTTGAGTGATTAACCGACTTATTTCCCCAAAAAGGGGGGGGGGGTTTGTGGTAAACAATGGAATAGTAAACCTAAACTAACACAAGATCTAAATCGATATGAGGAAAAACTAGGGTATTGTGTTCCCCATGATTCCCTAACTTCTTATCACCGGATAACCTAATTTTTTTCCAATGTTAGCATGCAAGACAGTAAGTTAAGTTCACCAAACCCTTTGGTCTAGGCGAGAGGCGAACTTCACTATATGACTTGGCCTATCTCTATAGTGTTCATTACAAACCCTTACCTATTAATCCTAGTACAACCTCACCTTGGCCCAGTTCGGTTGACTAGATGAGAACACATCAATTAAATCCTATTTATTAATATCTTTTCCTATTCATTACTACCTTGGTCCAGTCAGTAACACAGGGCAGGTTCTAATGTTATCCACCACTAGAAAACATGCAAAATGAAGAGAATTTATTAATACATGTATGCACACTTTCCAAGAATTATAAATTACTTGATTTTACCTTGTTAGTTCTTCATGGTTCCCATAACCCTAGTTATGGATTTAGCTACTCATGATTTGTGTACATGTAAGACTTATGAATTGGAATAGCATAATAGATAACTTATACAATTGAATTAAGCACAAGCAAATCCAACTTCAAAGAGAATCACAAGATTAAAGATCAAATCAAAGTACAAGTGTTTCTCAAAACACTCTAATGTTATCTCACTATTTTTTCTCTTGAATTATCAATTTCTCTATGTACTATGCATAAACCTTTTGAAAAATAACCTAAAACCTATTTATAATATTTAAAATACAAGTCCTAAACACAATAGGATAGCTGGGTCAGCACGTGTCATGAACTGGTTTATGGGTCATATTGCATTCCATGGTATATAATTAGGGTCTAGTACAATGCTGCTGAAAAACTAGACTTCAGGTCTACGATACCCCTATATGACTCATAAAGTGGTTTACGGCCTGTAGGGGGTTTTGTTTGATGAATCTTCAGAAAGTCCCTAATCTCTGATCCTCAGGGCACAAACCATGTTTTAAGACTCGTAAATCAATCCACAACCTGTCTGCATATTCGTAGAATCAACTTTAGAAAATCAACCCTCGCTGGAATTGTCCATGAAACCCACTTCACGGCCCGTAGAATGAACTACGGGCCGTAAAGGGTCTCGTACTGCATCAAATTTAGCAACTTCTATACTTTCTTCCCAAAATCAAGGCCAACCCTGGAATCTTGCAAATATAACACAAAAATACATAAAACCAACTAACATCGCATTGAGAACACACAAAATTCCAAGTTTTAAGCATAAAAAATACTATATTTTGGCAACACATCAGATTATTATTGACCTTGTATGGTACATTTGATCCCTAGGCATTGGACAAAGATCGATGCTATTTTTGGGTTGTTTCTACTATAGGAGTTACGAAATAGTAACAAGAACATACCTAGTGGAATCCCATAAGTGGGGTCTGGGGAGGGTAAAATGCACGCATACTTTAAGTAATACTTTGTATGTGATTATGGCTATTGGGTGGATGTTGGTGATGACATGCATTGGATTGGTTACTCGTTTATGCAGAATTGTAATATAACCCTGGGGGCATACATATGAGATGTGCTCATTATATGTTTAGCTGAGGCATCTAGGATGTACTCATTATATTTTTGGCTTGGTCAGTGAGTCCTCGATATATATATATATATATATATATATATATATATATAAAGAGAGAGAGATAAAACCTGGATGGGGACTAGGAAAGTATATCAGGGCATTCCTGGCCCCCATGGTGATCCTACAGAAGCGCATGGTTCTACTTTCTGGTCGAGACTAGAAGTGGGTGTATATACCTTCGTATGAGGCATATAGTACTACTACTTTTTAATACATAACTCTCATTCATGTGCATTGCCTTTCACCAATATATTTCTTTGTACCTATCAGTGGTATAGGATATCATATGAACTTTGTTTGCTTGATGGGATCTTCTAGGCACAAAGGGGCTCGATAGGGTATTTTGTGTGACTATACATGAACTTGTGGTAGTATAAAGGTGTAAGGACCCAGACTTTATGAGGTCTTTTGATGCATGAAATTTGAGTTCCGGAGGTGTGCAAGCTGTGAGGAATGATTGGGTGTGAATTTGAATGACTTAAGAAATGATTTGAGGCTTGGTGGTCCTTCAGGGAACCTCCCACGACCTGTGGTCCTCTTCACTAGCCATGGAAGAGGCCTTTGGAAGGTGCCCCAGCCTTCCAACCAAGAAATTGGCTATGACAGGCACCACATAGCCCCTGCATGGGTCGTACAAGCTTCACGAGATGTGGAGAGGTGCCTCGTGAAGTTCTCATCTTAATATATGGTTCTAAGTATAAAATCACCATCTCGAATTTTGAGTCACTTGCATGGACCGTATACATTTGCAAGGACCATATGACTTCCTTGGAGATGACCTTGTCTGGCTTTTTAGCCTAGGTCAGTACCACAGACCACTGCACGGTCCATGGACCTCTTCACAAGTAGTGTGGCTTCTTGACGGGACAACTTTTTGAGGTTCGTTTCATTAATGGCTTTATCGTAATTTTTATGATTCCTAATAGTTGTTTTTGACTTTCTAACCTATCCTAAACCTCTTAAAAGACCTGTACTCCTCTATTCTTATTCAAATTCATTACATACCCTTAGAATATTTAAACTCTCTCCTCTAAAGAACTTTTCTCAAGTGTGCCATTGGAGATTTAGCTTGGAGCTCAAGGAAGGGTCTTCTTCTTCAATCAATTTCTTCTTGATTCTTCTTAATTATCTAAGGTATGTGGGATTGATTTACGATCCCTTTAAACCATGAAGACTCCTAACTCTTTTAGCCCTTGAATTATGAAATTAAGCTTACTTTGAATATAGTCTTTTAAATTATTATTTTTTTATTCAATTGAGATATGAGCTATGTTTAATTGATGATTTTAGAATGACATAAGCCCAAATATATTGAATTGCATTGATATTACGAAGATTTGAATGTGCATGCCCCTTTTAAATGTTGATTTAGGCATGGATAATCTTAACTATGATTTTAATGTAAATTTCTTCATGGATTTACTTGGATTTTATATTATATTGTTAATTTATGTAGGAATCTCTATTGCCCATGCTATTCTCTCATCATTCATGGCATATGCATATATGAGCATTGGTTTTCATGATGATTATGAAGTGGGATAAGACCCAATTATGTTTATTATGATTTTAAGGAAAGTATGGTTATGACATGACATGTGATCACATAATATCTATGATATGGCTCTTTGAGCAAACTTTAGGTGTTTACACCAATATGGATATATATGAATGGGTTATTCCTATGTATGAAAGTATGAATTGAAATATGATTTGACTCTTTATCCCAAGTATGTATGACTATGAAGAATGTTTGGCTTTCAAACCTAAGTATGCATTGAAATGATTTGAAATGACTTATGTCTCTTATGAAAGCTTAGACATGTATATGCATATGTATTCTTGTAGGATGATGATTTAGCACCTAGCGAACTTGAGGGAGGGGGCTATCTCCAAGACGACCTGGACCTAGGGTCTAGGAGTGATACGGCGAATGGGAACCCAAGAGTCCCCAAAGAAGCCTCGGGTATCTATATTGACATCATTAGTTTAGAAGCATATAGGAAAATAGTATATACATAGTTCTAAGGGATGGAAAAGTAGGACTCACACTATGAGGATGTCATAGGGATAAGGGATTAACATATTCACATAGCACATAACACATAACACATAACACATAACAACTAAGGGGCGGATAAGTATGACTCACTCTATGAGGGCAATACAGGACTTAGGATCTTTCACATTTCCACATCAAATTATGCATACTCACCATAATTCTCATAATCAATCCATAATAATCCTATCCAATAGATAATTATAATCGTAAGCTCTAGTTACAACACATAACATATAGATCCAACAAGAGTCTACAAGATGTCCAACAATGCCTCTAGTAATAAGATAGGACGGGGGCCAAGGCATGTCTCGGCCTCACCCTCAAAGTAAATAGCAAGACGAAAACAACATAAGGTAGATAGATGGTGGCTTGTCCTTGGAAGATAGGACTCACCACAACACTTTCTCAAAGCCGATCTAGCCATCAAATGGTGGATGAAGGTAGTCTCCGGTCCCTACATGGTTAGATCATGTAGTCAAAAGTATGTCTTAGCATGTTTGAATGTACTAAGTATGCACACATGCAATGCATATGACTTATCAAACCTACATTCGATGTTAGATGACAAGGGCACATAATACAAAAAGAGATATATAGCAAGGAAAAGTAATAATAAAATATGCCATGAAATAAATGATGCATGAAATGCAATCATGCTCATATATATTGGGGAAGGACTATAATCGAAAAATCAAACTTACGTGAGCTATTACATGAATTAGTCCGATAAAGACCTCCCATCGGTAGGAAAAAATTACTTGTGAAGGGTAATCTAAATTACACCTTACGACCCAGTCATTTTGGTAGATGGATACCTTCCGTACAACCCATTCATTTCAAAAGGATTTAAAATATCAAATCATATCAATGTATAACCATTTCTTATGACCCAGTCATTTTGATAATCGCTACTATTCCTATGATGGTACATAGTTCAAAGAAAAGGATAAGACCTATGGGATAACCCTAACACCCCCAATCCATCGGTGCTAAGTCAAATATCTCACAAGAATACATATACATGCTTTCAAAAGAGGTGTAGTCATTTCAAATAATTTCAATGCACATTTAGGCTTAAAAGGCAAACACTCTTCACAATCATTCATACTTGGGCTAAAAAACCGAATCACAATTTAATCCATACTTTTCATGCATAAGATCCCTTCACTTAAAAATATGGTGAAAGCACCCAATATGTTCAAAGAGTCAATAACAATAGACATTTATATGATCACATTCTTTAACATAATCTTATCAAAACCATTTGTACAAACATAATTGGGCTTATCCTACTTCATAATTTTAAAATCCAATGCTCATGAATGCATATACTGTGAATGATGTGAAAATATCATGGGTAATAAAGATTCAATCTAAAATCAATAATAAAATATGGAATTGAAGTAAATCCTTAATTAAATCCACATTTAAATCATAATATAGATTACACATGCTTAGTTCAAACTTTAAAGGGACAATGCATGTTCAAATATTCATAATAAATATGTAATTCAACATATTAGGGCTTAAATGAACTTAAAATCATCAATAAAGCATCAACCATACTTCAATTGAATTTAATAATCAATAATATTCAAAACCCATATTTAAAGTAAGCAAAATTTCATGAAATTTCAAGTGAAAAGAGTTTGGGTCTTCTTGGTTGAAAGGGACCAAGAATCAATCCCATATACCTTAGCTAACCAATAAGAAACAGGAAGAAATTTGATGAAAAAGAAGACCCTTCCTTATGCTCCAAGCTAATGTCCAATGGCTCACTTGAGGGGAGTTCTTTAGATGAGAGAATTTGAATAATTCTAAATGTGAGAATGAATTTGAATGAGGGGAGAAGAGTTTAGGTCATTTTGATGTCATAGGATAGCATAGGAAGTCACAAAAGTCCTTGAAGAGTAGCCATAATTACAAAAAACCATTAATGAAGCAGAATAAAACTTTTTGCTAGGGTTACCGTGATAAGGTCTCATAGTTTGTACATCTCACAGACCGTGAACCCTCCCATGAGACAATACTTAGCCAATTCATAGGAAACCCTAAATAGATGGGCTTTACAAAAATGGGCATAATCTCTTGACCCGAACTCAAAATGAGGTGAAATCAGATGCGTTGGAAAACTAATTCAAAGAGCTTCAATTTAATAGATCATGGGCTACCTAGTTCATTTTTTGCTAAGAGATATGGATCATTTAAAGTTGACCCTTCAATCAGTTCTTATGAAAAACTTAAGCTAAAGGAATTCCATACTTAGAAAAATGCACTCCAACTCACATATGGAGGGCTTCACAGTCCTTATCAAGGTATATAGACCGTATACCTTCTCCGTGAAGCTTCATTTTTAAAAATAGACAGTGATTCAACACTTAGAAAATTTTCACTCTAACGTCTATACAGGAGGCCACATGGACCGTAAAGGACTATACGATTTGTGAGAGGGTCCATGTGTGAAATGCCTTGGCCAAAATATGGATTTTCAAGGCCAAGGCTACCATACATCTATCATATGCATCATGAAGCCTCACACGAACTATGTGGTGTCCATGTGTGGTATGCCTTAGCCTCAAACTCCACATTAAAGCCCACACACCCCACATAAGGCCACGGGACATTTCAAAGAGCCTCCATACGACCTGTATACCCTCCACAGACTGTGAAGGCTTCCATAAAGCATCACCTTGCTCCAAAACTTTTTGGAACCAAATTTTCAAGCTCCATTAAGGTTGTACAAAGTTTGGGTCTTTATATCATCTCCCCTGTCATGATCCAAGCTTAGGCCCTAGACGTGACACGGTGAATAGGGAACCTAAAGGAACCCCAAACAGGCCTCTTAACTCATTACAAATTATTGGTCGCGAAAGCATATAAAAGACATTAAAGAGCAACAATAAGGGCAAAAGGGCTAAGAGAAGAGCTTGGACAATATCATAATCAAGAGACAAGAGGAAAAACTCATATCATAAATACGTAACATATCCAACGGGGCTAAGGGAAAACACTTCCATATCATGATAATCAGAATACAAGATCTAACTCATATCAAAGATACATAACATGTTCAACAAGCACCTCTACTACATAGATAAGAGCAGGGGCCAAGACAAAGCAACCGAGCTCACCCTCATAGTTCAAATAGAACATAAAGAAGAGTGTCTCAATACATAACAAAAGAGAGAATAGACTAAGGTCCCCAAAATAGAGGACTCACCAACTAGCTTGAGTAGCACCGAACTAGCCACGTGGATGAGGATGATCAACTTGGGCTCCGATTCCTACATGGCGACATCATGTAAGCAAGAGTATGCATTAGTACATTTGAATGTACTAAGTATGTAGGATGCAATGCAACAGGATATTGACATCATAATCAATATGCATAACAATAGGTAATAGACATCATATAACAATATGATATGTATGATTAATGCTTAAGTAAAATATGCTTAAATAACTCATGCTCATATAGGATATCATCTGTGTAGAATATTTCAAGCTAGATTTCTAAAGTACAAACCCTTGGTAGGTTAGTGATGATGCCGCCCTATCACCTAGGTGGAGAACTACAAACCCTTCAATCAGTAGATGAGTACAAACCCCTATCTCGGTTAGTGATGGTGTCGCCCCATCACTTGGTGGATAAGTACAAACCCTTCATTCGATTGATGAGTATAAACCCCCATCTCGATTATTCGTGTTCTTAGACCCCCCGGATTGGGCATGGTCTAATGCAACACTTTATGTAGGATTTATTATATACATAAGGTCATTTTATCATCATAATATCAATCATATCATATCTCATGCTTTGGACTTTCAAATCCTCAAGAAACCACATCCGAACATTTTATAAAACACTTAGAGGGAGTCAAATGCTAATATAAAACCATAAAGTATAGAGATGAAATCATGCAAGAAAATCAATTGTAAAACCATCAATCAACACCTCGCAACACCCTCAAGCAATATACAACAAAACCCCTTATCAAATCTTACAACAGATCAAAAATTTATAGCTCAAAACATAGCAAAACAGTCACAACATTACATAACTTTAACATAGAGTGCAGTGAATTTCATAATAAGTAAGACCCATTTGTAAATCAACTTTAAATCATGCAATTTGACTAAAAAAGGAGGCTTGGGTATCATGGGTAAAAGGAATCCATGAAAGAAACCATTTGTAAATCAACTTTAAATCATGCAATTTGAGGAAAAAGAGGCTTGGGTATCATGGGTGAAAGGAATCCATGAAAGAAACTCACATATCTTAGCTTAGAGATGAACTTGGTAAAGATTGGAGATGGAGACTTGAAACTTGAAGAAGAACCTTAAAGGAGAACCATAGCTTAGAATGAGGGTTTGGGAATATGACTAAGTGTTTGAGTGAGTATTGGGGAGTGTTTAGGATGATATGAGGGTGAAATTTGGCTAAATATAGGTAAAAACACATTTGGGAACACTTAATGAGGGTGAAATAAGGTTAAGTATAGGTATTTTCACACATGGGGGACTTAGGCCCAAGACTTAAAAGTCTTAGACTGAATAATAAAACTGGATCATTTGAACACATGTGCGATAGCCCAGGGGACGCGGAAACTGTTCTGGAAATTGCAACTTTGAATTTTGAAACTGTGAATCGTTCGCTCTAAAATCGGGGTTAGACCCTTTTTCCCCTAATTTTGACCGCCTGAACAAGAATATGAAGCTGGACTTTTGATATCGCGTATGAATTTTGAGATATATGAAATTTAAATTTCGGGCATTCAAAAGCACATTTTCAAGCACTTTTCGGGGTCGTTTCATTCTGACTAAAGTTAATGAGATGCTGATGAGCCCATAATTCATATAATAGCTTTGGCCCTGCCTGCAATTGCCCCTCTTTTTGGATGCCTGTTCAAGCTAATCTATAACTTCCTTTTCAGGGTTTAATCCCAACTAGTTTCTGAGTACACGCTTTGCACGTGTAACCCCTACTAATAAGTATATTATAATTTGCCTACCATTAATCTAATACTATATGTTTTATCTTTGAATAAGAAGAAAAAAAGTAACCATTCTATCAAATTAATTTTTAAGGGTGCTATTACAAATTCAAAGAACCAAAAAGAAAAGAAGAAAGAAATACATAAAGCAAGACAATTAATTATCTTATTTGCTCTTGTCTTGATAATGGAAATTAAAACAAAATGTAATTAACAAAAAATCTGTTTTTGACCATACAAAAAAATCTAAACTAAAGACAAGTTATAAACAAAGTAATAACTCAACTATATAAATAGAGATAAAGAAGTCTCATCATAATTTGAATCTCTACAAATAAGCATAAAATTAAGATACCATGCTCAATTCTTGTCTATTCCAAGGCTGTACAAGGGAGACTTCACAACTTTCCCTACAAATTGTAATATTTTTTCATTGATATAAAATCATTTCGAGAAGAGTTATATTTATAGGGCAAAAATTGTAGTATATGAAAAGCTACATTGAAATTTGAAAGGTCAAATACTATTTAATAAATATAAAAAAAGAAAAAAAATAAAGCATAAACATTAACTTTGTAGCATGTATCTACTTTAATTTCTTGTCTTCAAGGAGTAATTACCTATTTGTATTCTTTTTTTATTTAATGTACTCCCGTTTATAACTTTTTTAGGTATTAAATAAATGGAGTTAAGGTATTAAATTGATATGTTTATCATGAATGGTCACTTTAAAATAAATTGTTGTCATATTAGTGATATGATTATAGATATTTTTATTACATTTTAATATACTAGGGGCAAAATTGTAAAGAACCCTTTCAATTCCGTATATAAATGAATTAGTATATGAAACAATTTATTGTAACTTACAATTTAATTAATGACTATTTCATTGTCTTTCTAATAAGTAACTTACAATTCAAAAAATAATTAACATATTATTATTTAATATTACATTGATTAGATATTTAATTTAGTGTAGCGGCAAAATGGTAATCCAACTTTTCATCTTTGGACCTTCCTACTTATAATAATAATAATAATAATAATAATAATAATAATAATAATAATAATAATTATTATTATTATTATTATTATTATTATTATTATTATTATTATTATTATTATTATCTAGAAGTTCTATATTTCTATCTGTCTCATTTTATGTGACATCCTTTTGTTTTCTGGTCAGTCTAAAAAAGAATATCACGTTACTCTAATCATGTAGGAATCATGCAATTGAAATCACATGGATTCATTTGTAAAGGAACCCACATTAATTTCAAAAATCTCTAATCATCATATACTTGAAATCATTCATGGGAAAACTATCATTTTCATGTATTTGTCATGAATCTTCATTAGTTTGATCGATAGACATAATCTTAATCATAATCGAAGAAATTGAGTAGAAGTAGAGAAGACCCATGTATTTTATATATTTGATTTGGTAGAAACTGAGAATTTCAAAGGAGCTCCATAGAAGAAAGGATTCTATGGATGAAAAATCGCATATCTTAAGTGATTGCCTTGAAAATTTAGAAGGAAAAAAAGAAGAATTTTGCTTCATTTGATCTTTAATGGAGTTTTTGCTTGGAGGAGAATAAAGTCTTTGAGAGTAGTTTTAGATTTTTTTTTTTTGTAATTTGTGAATGGTGAATAAATGGGGTTAATTTGGGGGTTAAAACAATTTATAGGATGGATTTTAGTCCCAAAAATTGCCTAAAGTCATTTAAATAAGCTTAGGGAAAAGTGTAAGGCTTTCTTACTTAGTGCGAGAATTTTAAGAAAAAATTTGAACTATCATAAAACAAGTCTGTGACATGGAATCATTCGTTTCACCATAGTTTTTTTTGTTGTGAAATTTAATTTTTCCCGTTTTGACTCTAGAATGAGTTCATCTCAAATTCTATTCATAAATGAACCCTTTCCACGATGCGGAGAGGTTGCAAATGCTTCTAGATACATAAAATTTTATGAGAAAATAATTTTTGATACAGTTGATCTAAAAATCGAAAGAGATCATTTTCTCACATAGTTTTGCCTTCTAATTAAGAATTCAACCTCGAATTTGCCAAAAAAAAATATGGATAATATATTACGCAAAACATCTTTCACAAGGTCATTCGAAGGCACTTAGAGAGGTGTTACAACTATGCGTTAGCAAAGCCCGTCCCTTTTGGTGGGTGGTTCTTAAGTGATACTTTGTCACTTTAGCGACATTAAAGACTTGGTTTCAGGTCCCTAGCCACGAAATTTGGTAATTTTCCTTTTTTTTTTTTTTTAACTTTGAGGGTTCGGGTTGGATAATTTTCACTTAGTTTTTGAAGAGATTTTACTGAAAAAAGTATTTTCAACTTCCTCTTCATCACCCATTATTTTTTTTAATTTTAACATTAAAATTGGAGTTCTCAATTGTGAAAATTGAAAATTTTTTGTGGACTTGGATTTTGCCCAAAAATGATGATTATAAGTTCATTTAATTTTAAACTTTAATTTTGAAATGTTTTTACCAACAAATTCCTAATTACATGAGGAACATTTTCATTTAAAATATTCCAAATTTTTTGCCTCAATTTTTTGTATTATATTTTGAACTGTTTTGCCCTTTTCCCCAAATTGCTTGATTTAGGTGTTGTTAGTTTTGAATTGTGATTATGAATTTATTTTTTACTAGATTTTGGTGGGTTAGATTCAATTTGGAAAGAGAAAGCACTCTTGTTGGATTGATCGTTTGCTTTATTCAAGGCAAGTAGATTCCTAAACCTTGTTGAGTTTTATTGAACTTTGTATCTTCCTTTCCTTATGTATTTGAGGATTAATGAAATGATTTAGCAGATGTGAGGGGGTAATGCGGATGTTGATGTGATAATATGTATGAATTGACTCTTAAATTGGTGAGTAATTGTTAATAATAATGATCTTTGAGTTGATAATATGGTTTGAACTTATAACTCCCGAACTTTTGAAAGTAAGAATTGTTCATAGTAATCTAGTTGTTGAACCTTGTTCATGTTAATGTGAAAATTTCTATTGAAGTACTCTATTATGATATGGAGCAAGTTTTATATAATCTTGCACTTGTTGATATTTTTGAAATGAATACTAGTCAGACATGAATTAAATGAGAAGTAGTCTTAAACTATGATGACAAAAAGGTTATTGAGAACTTGAGCTATGTATGATGTAATTATTGTGTGATGTTTTGATGATGATACAAGTGTTGAAAGAATAATGAGATTGATTATTGAATACATGACTTGTGGGTACATCCCTGCATATTGTCTTGCTTATGAAAATGATTATTGTGTTATGATGATATATTTCTTGATGTCCAATTATTGATGAAAAGCCAAAGGGACATGGTTTCATCTTGAAAAAAAAAGTCGAAGGAAAATGATTTTGGCTAGAAAAATAAAAGAAAAGAAAAAGAAAAGAAAAGCTGAAGGAAAATGGTTCAGACTTGATGTGAAAGATAAATGTCAAAGGAAAATGATTTCGGCAGATACATGGTCCATGTGTGACCCCATAGCTTCCAGTCTGACTATATTAGCAGATATGTATTGTAGGACATATATGACGATTATTTGACATCGCATTGTGTTGCTCACATATCATGGCATCCATTACATTTCATTTCTTATTTTAAATGTGTTATTTTGTACTAAGTGTGATATGTTGATTGACTCTATTTTTGTAAACTATTGAGATTGATCAGTTAAGATGTTGGGGGCTGAGATTGGATTGTATATATCTATATTGTGGATATGCTAGCTTTTCTTATATGCAGGTTTGTAGTTTTGGAGGTATGTGATTAGGATGTAAGGAATACTTGAGTTCTTTATTCTTTACCTGCGTTTAGATCTTTTTGTTGGGTACTTGTTGGTACTCACCCTTGTTTCTACACATGTGTGTAGGTTGTGCCCTGATCTAGTTGATGTTTCTATTTCCTTATGGACCAAGCTTGTGATAGATTGAGAGGTAGTTGCTTGTAGGTTCCAACCCACTCTTAATACTATCAGACCTTTTTATTGGTTTTGCTCTACTCAAAAAAATAAAGACTATTGAGACTTGTATTCTTTTTCTGATTTTGTTGTAATAGAGGCTTGTACATGTGACACTAATCTTGGGATAGTTTTAGATTATGGTTACATTCCTTATCCCTTATCCTTTGCAATTCACATTATTCTATCCCTCTAGCTTTCATATTATTTTGTTATTATCTATTTAGGTTGATTTGTCTTGATGGGTTAAAGGCAAGCAGCATCACACTCGATTTTGGATCGTATTCAACACTTAGTGACACCTCCATACACTCCCCAAAGAGTGGTACTGGTTGAACATAGAAACAAACATCTTAATTGCATCAAGTTTCATTGTCCTCAACTTTTTGGAGTTTTGCTGGCCAACGAACATTCTACCTTATCAACCATCTAGCAGCTCCAAATTTATAAAATAAATGCCCCTATGAACTTTTATTTCAAGAGGCTCCAAAATGTGAATCTGTTAGAGTTTTTGATTGTTTATGTTACTCGTGGCTTAAATCATATAACAAAAATAAGTTAGAAGCAAAATCTAGTGCTTGTGTATATTTAGGATTTTCTAACAAGTATTATTCTACCAATGTTATGATTCCATCAAAAATAAATTATACTTATCTAGGGATATTCTATTTTTGGAAGACACCTATCTATTTCAGAGTATATTTTTCACTCTAAAATTAAATAAAGCAATAATATTATTTGGAAAATCTGTTCTGATGTTCTACCTGCAATTATTACACTATTAAGTTTATAGATTCTTTTCATGCACTCCCCGATGCTCTGCCCATGCACTCTTCATTGCCCAACTCAAGTACTTCTGCTAGATCAAAATATTAATTCTCAAAATTTATCCTCTCCTTCATTGCAACCCACCACTACACCATCACCTAATAATACTTAACCTCCACCATCATCCAGACTATTAGTTACATATCAACGCAGAAATTACCAACAACCAAGAACCTCCTTCTTATCACTACCTTCCACTATACTGCCCCCAACCTACCTTCACAGTCACCTGACGACTACCTTTCCTAACCCACACTTCCTTTGACTTCCTCTAATCCTTCACCCGTGTAGACCACTTCAACCCATCCTATGGTCACCCGATTCAAAACAAATAGCCTCAAACTCAAATAGTTTAATGGCAATGTTCAACTCTCCTCGTCCTTTGTTTCTTATACATATAAACAAGCATGTCCTCACCCACATGGTAGAGAAGCCATGCAACCTGAATTTGATGAACTAGTTAGAAATTGGGATATGAAATTTAGTTCCAGTTGCTCTTTAGATGAATGTTGTTAAGTGAAAGTGATTGTTTTGTATAAAGAATAAATCTAATGGTTCCATTGACAGGTATAAAGTTTGACTTGTTACAAAGGGATTTACCCAGCATCTAGGCATAGACTATTATTCCACCTTTATCTCGATAGTAAAATCAGTGATTGTTCAATTGGTACTTACCATTGTGACATAGTACAATTAATCAATTCATCAGATTGAAGTCAATAATGCATTCTTACAAAGACATCTCGAGGAAGAGGTTTATATGAGGTAGTCACTGGGCTTTGAAGATCAAAGTCTCTCCACCTGTGTCTGCAAGTTGAAAAAATCAATCCATGAATTGAAACAGGCCCCCCGAGTTTGTTATAATGAGCTCAAAAACTATCTGCTAACAATTAGGTTTGTCAAGTCTCAATGTAATTCTTCTTTATTTATTTTGCATAAATTTAGGTTCATTATTTATGTTCTTGTCTATGTGGATGATATAATCATCACTGAAAATTAGATTCCTGGGGGTCGTCATAAAATAGATGGTCTTTTTACTCATTTCTCCTTGAAAGACCTTGGACATCTCAGTTATTTTTTGGTGTTTAGGTGATGGTCTTGTTTTGTCTCAGCACAAGTATATTATGGATCTTTTCGATGATGCTGGCATGCTAAATAGTAAAGGAGCTCCTACACCTATGACCTCAACTACCATTTTGACAACTTCAATGAATGATCCTCCGATTAATGGTACTATTAATCGATGAGTAATCAGAAAGTTGCATTACTTATTCTTCACATTTCTTGAAATTGCCTCCACATTTAGCAAGCTTTCTTAATTTATGCACAATCCACACCAATCTCACTGGATTACTTCGTTATCTTCACCACAACTGTCAATATGGAATACAAATTATTAAAGCTTCATATTCTCATATAGCTGTTTATTCTGATTCAGATTGGGCTGGTGATCTGAATGATCACACTTCTACCCCTGGCTATATTATTTTCATCGATTTCACACTAATATCCTGGTCCTCGAAAAATAACACTTCATATCTCGATCGTCTACAGAAGCTGAGTATACAGTTGTGGTTATTGATGTTGCAAAAACTAACTAGCTCACAAATCTTCTTCATGAACTTCGCATGTCACTTAAGGGAGTTCTACAAGTTTTCTATGACAACATCACCACTCCTTACATTTGTTCCAATCCAAGTTTTCATAGTAGGATGAAGCATGTCGCTATTGATTTACATTGAAACCACCTTCACTCAGTTGATCAAGTGGCTAACACACTCACAAAATCACTTCCCAGAGCTACCTTTGTCCAGCAATTTTTCAAGTTGGGTGTTGTTGACACCACCAACTTGTGGGTGCATAATATCAGCCATATTTTTAGATTAAGTGGTTCCTGCCCTTTGGTACTTTGTTGTAACGTATTTCTTGTATTTAGATTATAGATAAGTCTTACCCTTTTCTATAAAAATTATATAGAATCTGTATATACTAGTCTATAATCAATAAAATTCATATACTTTATACATATCAAGACTTAAAAATGAAAGATGAGAGAGGGGTAAAGTATTTAATAAAAAAACTCTACTCTAGATTGCAGTTGAGTGTGGCTGTAGGTCAACATAGGTTTAAATTCGAGGTTGTTTCATGACAAGTTCATTATCATAGGGTTGGAGCATGAATATATTGGACAAGTGGATGTTGGTTGGGTATCGAGCTTTCTTTCCCAATCACGACTCGAGGACCAGAGTTTCTTACCCCATACAATAATCTCATTATCTCAACCCACTATATTTAATTATCTACACTAATTTAACTCCACCATAGAGGTAAACAATAATACTATTGCAAACTTCTCAACCATTTTCGAGGTATGTCATTGTTGTTTGGGTATGCACGTACGATGTGAGTAGTGACAGATTCAGGATTTTGACTCAGGGGTTTTGAAATATAAAAGTATAAATATGCAAATAAATCAACAAAATACAATTTTTAAAGGATGTAATAATTCATAGTCTAATATTATTTCAATATTTTTTTTTAAAAAGTAAAATATTGGGCTGGGTTTCCCAAGGCCAAAATTAAATGAAAAGTAATAATTAAGAGAAGCTAAAAAATAATGCAATAATGCTTTTAGTGGGATTCGAACCATGAGCATGAGAGTTCATTTAAAAGAAGACTCATCACTATGCTAGCCTTTACTTATTGTTCAAAAGGTTCAAGTTTAAATATATATAGAAATATAGAAAATTTACCCCATACATATTGTGTAATTTTTTGCCAAGGGGGTTTGGATTAACCCCCTCCCCCACCCTAGGTCCGCCCTTGGACATGAGATGGGGTTATTGAAGTTGCTCTATTGTTTAATTTAGAAAATTTTTATGTCATTATCATATCAAATTAATTCAGTATGATTTGGTATTTTTGAAGTTTAGTTTTGATATTCTACATCAGTTCCCATAGTTTGGTCAACTTCAACCTAAAAATATTCATATTATAACTTCGGCTTATCAATAAACATCTTAATTGTACCATACTAATGCATTACATGTGTAAAAATAGTCAAAATAAATTACAAATAATTCTCTTTGTTAATTGATCGCTGGGCCAAAAGAACATTCAAATCAGGATAGAATAGTCAGAGTTCCAACGTCTAATTATTATTCCATCCGTCCAATTTTATGTGGCACCCTTTGACTTGACACGGTATTTAAGGAAAAAAAGAAGACTTTTAAAACTTGTGGTCTAAAATCGTTTTTAGATATTTATGTGGCTGAAAATCATTTTATTAAATTTTAAAAAAAAATTTTAAAGGTACATTGTTTCCAATTTGAGTAAGGTAACATTCTTTTTGGGACGGACCAAGGAAATGGTATCATGTAAAATGGGACAGTAGTTACCATTTTATATATTTGCTTGTATATATATATATATGTATGTATGTATGTAATTATGTACTTTGGCATGGTGTTCGATATTTTGGTATTTTTTTTATAAATAGCAAATGTCATATGGAATTCTACCAAATACTATAATGCCCAAATCAAAAAATTCAATTTTGATATGATATTGGATATTTGCCGTATGATGGCCACCCTAAACAAGTTATACCCCATTAAAATTCTGGGGAGAGGTGACCAAGAAGAGATTAAATTTTCACCCGATCGAGCCCCCTGACTCCTACTGTTTGTAATATTTACCGAATTATATATCACTAAGTAGATTTTTCATCAATGCCATAAGTCTCAGTTTATTATATTTAGATGGTTAAAACTATTTAGCTCGAGAGGTAAAAGTTAGATTGTCCCAAAAGACAGCAAGATTAGCATGTAAATATATATAGGATTGGTGGAAGAGAATTATGATTGCTTTATGAGGAGAATAAAATGTAACATTATAAAGTTTTTTAGCATGGGCGTTTAGTGCTGCAAGACAAAGCACCAGCAAACTTAGTTAGTAATCCAACTTTAGAAGAGGGTTCTGGTTCAATCAAATTGAGATGGTCGATTTTGGAGAGAAGATCCTGGTCACCTGATGGTGTAAATGTAGCACCATTTTCCAAATCATCACCGTCTGATATCCATGTCCATTTCATCCATTCTTCCACACTCGATGTACTTTTCTCTCTATATGTCACCTCTTTCACCAACAATTTATCCTCCGCGATGAACCTATTCCCTTGACTGATGATGGTGGCTCCACTGCTTCCTCCAATAGCGTACCTTTCCCAATGAGTGTAGTCATTGTTCACCAGATGGAAAAATCCAAACCTGCATCTAGGCATCCTTTGATCCAACCTCTTTCCAAAGTGGTTGTACGCTAATGTTATTCTCATTCCCCTGTCTTCTTCCGAATGATCGTTAGCACCAAACAACATTACCTTTTCGTGGTCAGTGAAGTGGCAGTTGGATATGGTGATATTAGTGGAACCAGCAACAGCATCGATAAGACCATCAGCAGCACGGGACATAGAGATGTGGTCAATCCATATATCATGAGAATTGAAGATGGTGATGCCATCACCTGTTCATTAATTAAGACATTATATTAACATTCCCTTCTCTCTAACAATAATTTAATGCTCAAGAATTTGAATATTACCTTCATCTGCGCCCCTTAGGCCAACGTGTTCGTCGGACTCCCTAAGTAGGCCACCAGGGGTAGGCACAATATTATGAATTCGAAGGTTAGAGATAATAACATTATATGCAGATTGTATCTTAATGCCAGCTCCATTTGCTATATGAACGTATTTTCCACGTCCATCGATTGTCTTATGGCTACTAATAACAAGTTCCCTCGTCAATTTAATTCTCATGCTTTTGGCAAATGTGATCCACAACGGCCCCTTTTGGATCACCCCGAATCGAAGCGTTCCAGGCTTAGGATCGATAACATCATCGTCAGAATTATCAGTGACAATGTAGTACGGCCCATACTTTCCTCCAATCGCATTGATGCCAAACCCCAATGCACAATCGGCCATTTTTTGGCGATCTTCGGCCCATTTAGGGTCGCATCTCCAGCACTTGTCAATCGAATTCACCGCCACGCACGGCCCTTTGTATTTCTTTGCCAGTTTTCTCCTCGGAGCGTTTCTTGCTGATGCCCCCTCGCCAGCAAAAACAAACAGAATGAGTACAATGCATACACTGATTCTTCTCCTCTCCATTATATAAAAGTTGGGGTTATTGTTCTAATTTGTTGATACTAGTTGGTGTAAGGTCAATCCTTTACACCACTACAACAACTTCTCTCAGAAAAATTCGATTATTTTTAATTGTTCCTAGACAAGCAACATTATTTGTTCCTCTTTTTGCTTATTTTCATTCATACAATCCCCTTACTTATATAATGATAAACCAAATCATTCTTGTCCATTACTTAAAACAAGGAGCGGTAAACATGGTGCGTCATTCCTCAAATATTGTGGCTTATATTGTTTGCCTAGACGGAGGAAGAGAATTGAAGTAGAGCCTCATTTATACCTAGTTTTCAACACGTGCTGTATCCCAAGAATTTTTAGAACTATGACCCAAAAGAAAACAAATGGGAGACGTATTTTAATATTTAAATTAATTGTTTTAAACAATCAATTGTAAATTTGATACCTTGGTTAATGTTACGAGCCCAATAAAAGTATAGACTTATGACAAATAGAATTTCATAGGAAATTAAATTAAAAATGTCTATTAGATAGAAAACACACACCAAAAAAATAAACACAAAAGGAAAAAAAAATACAAACATCCTTCTTAAGATTTTAATCATAACAATATAAATGAAAAAAGATATACAAAAGCGATATAGAATTTTCAAGTTCTTGTTGACACTTTCTACCACAACCAATCAAAATTCAAGAGTTATCTTCACCAAGTGGAGCTAAAGAATGAACCAGATAATGTAGTAATAATAATAATGCAACCTCTTCACTACTTTAACTATAGAATAAAAAAATAACTTTGAGTCGGGCTTATTAAACAAAAAAAATGAATTTATTACCATATCTTAAAATTTTAAATTAAATTTGTTGAAGTTATGAATATGAAAGGCATGAGAGTAATAGATGTTAAGAATAACAATTGAATAAGTTATTCCCTCCTTCCCATGTTATATGGGCACTTTCCATTTTACACAATTTTTAAGAAATCATTAAAACACTAGTGAACTTTTACTGTTTTGCTATTTATTTATGTCAATGTACATTAAATTAAGTTAGAAAAAATCATTAATACACTAATTAATGGTGGGGTA